>VURO01048811.1:6408-39695 GCA_015108175.1 Pelvicachromis taeniatus
CCTACAAAAAAAACCCCCCAAATCAATAACTCCAGTTATGCCGTTCCACTGATCTGCAAATGAAAATAAATAAATAACACACACACACACACACACACACACACACACACACACACACACACACACACACACACACACACACACACACACACACACCTCTGTGTCAACAACAATGTTATAAAGCCGTCCTCCTGCCACGACCTCCAGCGCTGTCGAGTAGGAGATGTCGCTGACTGTGATCAGGTTAGCTAGAAGCCCCTTCACTTTGCCGCGGTCCCATCCTCGCTCAGGGTCCCTAAAGAGAGGGGGAAGAAAAAAAAAAAAAACCCAAACATTAACACACCCGAGTTCATTTAGTGTTCACTCCATCCAAACATAAACCCTGTTTATCAAAGAATCATTTAATCTCTAATGACATTTTTTAAAAATCCAATTTTTGAGCGTTAGCCAAACAAATTTCTTTTAAAGTCTATAACGTAAGTTTAATGAAGAAATCTGATGAAGTTATCAATTAGTTATCAACAGAGGTGACTTGAAAATTACAATTCCAAAAGATATTCTCAGGTTGCTAAAAGATTATTGAAATACATATTTCTTAGAATTATTTGATTTTCCACACAGTGTCTAGTTCCTGCTTTTCAAAATAGAAGATGTGATTCATTTGTTTGTTTATTCTTATAGATGGAATTTGAGGCTTTATTGAGGATTTGAAACCCTACAAATCAGAAATGTAACCACATGTTGGTTTTTTAGTCGCACGCCAGAACTATTATCACTGGACTGTTCAGTACTGTTGGGGCAAGAACAGAAAAAACAAAACAACAACAACTGACCATAGTGAGTGGGGACCCAGGAGGGAAAAAATGTCCGAGCATTTCATTAGCTTGTGTCCTCTGGCACCACATAAAAACCAGTACATATCTGCCACCATATCAATATATTAACAAATAGCTAAGGCTCCTCTTCACAGGTACAATACAACAAACAAAGCTAAAAATCAGGGAACTGTCAACCAAGTGTGCAAAGGAATACAAGTTTATTTAAAAATAAAATAAATTAATACATTTACACACCTCTACGGTTTTAACATGAAACTGTTTCTTAATACTACTTCTGCATTGTTCTTTTTTTATTACATCTTTTATCAGAAAAGCATTAAATGTCTGATCTGAGTTCTTACTTGTAGTCAAAGCGCAGGTTGGGGAAACGTGACATGAGACGCTCGTGGGTCTCTTTAAGTTTAGCGATCTCTCTGGACAGCTGCCTTCTTTTTTCCAGCAGACTTTCTTCCTTTCCGTCTGCAGAATGACATAGAACAACCCTCATAAATTCACAGGTTTACACAGAAAAGGTGTCTCATACATGAGTGCAGGTGACTCCTGTTTAAACAAATACATAAATAATCATGAATTAGTACCTTCGTAGTTGAGCTTGGCTAGCTCGGCCTCAAGTTTCTCCCTGCTGTTTTTGACAGCTTTCAGAGTGTCCTGGTCCTTCTTGTAGCCACTGTCCATCTTTTTCACCTCTGCTTGTTTGGTCTTCAGTTCAGCCTGGGCATGCTTAAGAGTCATTTGGGCCTGAGCAGAAATAAGGAAGAGAAAAGAAATAATTGGAAATTCATGATAAAATAAGAACCCAGGGAATAAGGTCAGTAAAAAATGTCTTCCAGTCACAGCAGCATATAGGTGTAATCAACCTTCTCTATAAATATTTACTCTTAAAACAAGACTCTGAACTTAAAGACATTCATCCATCTGCTTTTGTCACCTGCTTGGCCTCTGTATCTGCCTTGCTCATGTCATTCTTGCAGGCCATCATCTGGCCTGCAAGTGTGGCTTCCTCGCCATCCTCATTGGTCGAAAGACCTGCAGACACAGCTTTGAAATGCTGCTCAGCCGCCTCAAGGGCAGCGCTGTCATTCTTTCCTTCCTCCTGCAGAGCCTTAAGCTGCTCGGTCAACACGGAAACCTCTTTTTCCTTTACCACAAGCATTTTCTTGTCCTGTGGATGAAAAAAAACAAGTTATCAACAGTGAATAATGATTCAGATGTACAGACTGCCTTTGTTTGCAAGTCATAGAATAGCAAGATTTATCAATCCGTTACCTCCTCCATGTTCTTTACAAGCTCCTTCCTCTTCTTGGTTTCATCTTTGAGATTCGATTTTTTTAAGTCAAGCGCACTCTGAGCTTTGGCGTCCACACGCTGAACATCAGCTAGAGCCTCCTCAAGGGACTTTAATACTCCATTTACTTCCTGCAGATGAGCAGATTGATATGGGTTACTTTGCTGCAGTTTGATTAAAACAGATAAAGAGTGGACCTATAGCATACAAATTATATTAAAGACTTCAACAAAGTTACTGCAAAATCTGCCCACTATTGTATAAAAATTCTAATTGTGAAAAAAGTTTTAGAATAACTCTTATCGCTCCCTTTCTTCCCCAGTGTAAAGTACCTGGTCTTTTTTCTTTTGCAGCTCCTGAATCTGGGTGGTAAGCTCCTGGACTTTGCTCTCGTTCTCCGCCATGCTGGCTTGCATCTTAGCGATGTTGTCCTGCATCACTTTTAGATTCTCTGCTGATTTCAGCTTGGTCTCCTCTGCACACACAAACAGCCAGGCCACATATAGCCGCGACAAGTGCTGGATCTCACGCATCAGCTTCTGGTATTCCAGGTATGATGATCGTTCCTGCGGACAGAGGAAGGTTCAGAAATTTATATTACAGCAGTAAAAACAAACAAAGGCTTCACAGGTTGAACCTGTGGAGAGAGAGAGAGAGTCAATTCAAATCTTAATGCCAACCTACCTCCTGCAGTTTCTGCATGGTTGGAGTGATTTCCTCATCCAAAATCTGAAAGAGTAAAACAAAATAAACGGTTTGCTTCAGCAGTTCGCTGACGAACAAGTATAGATACAGATAGTCAGAGTGAATTAACATACAGTCTGAATCTCGTTCAGCTTGGCTTCTTTCTTCTCGATGGTCTTCTGAGCACTAATCTTTTTACATTCATACATCCTGGTGCCTGCTGCCTCCTCGATCATGGCAAGGATCTGAAAGAAGAGAATTATTCAATACTAGAAGTCCTAAGAAGGGAGGGAAATAAGCGTCCTCCTAATGAAAAAGTGGGCAACGTGTTTGTCTTACCTCTGGTGGTTTCATATTCAGAACTTTGGTGATCCTCCCCTAATGTATTAAAACAAAAGGAAAATCTCTGAATGGGGTGACAGATCATATCCATTCACAACCACATACACCGCTGATACAAGACTGACCTGCATAATGAGGAAATGTGGGTTGTTTACATTAAGACCAACGGAGCAGAATAAGTCCTGCACTCGAGTGTTGTTGGCATTGACTCCATTGATGAGATACTTGTTCCTGCCACCAATTACCACCTTAAAAAAAAAGAAAAAAAAAAGAATATGCATGTTAATAAAAGGAATGCATAATTTGCATAATAACCCTAAAGCAAAAGAGTTTCTTCATTTATTTCTTTCCCCACCTGTCTCGTAACAGTGATCTCATCATGTGTTTCAAACCCCAGAGGACTCTGGCTTTTGTTGGAGTTGTCAAAGGTAATGGACACGGTGGCCTTTGTAATGCCACCCTGTCCGTTCTTGTACACCAAGTCCTGGAGGTTGGAGGCTCGCACCTGTCAGGTAAGATGAAACAAAAGGGATGCAAGTTTCAAATGAGAAACAACTACAGATGCTTCTTACTTAGTTAACCTCAGTTCGGAGTCACTGCAGTTTTGTATTTTTCAACACTTGTTCTTCATATTTTGTTTCTCACTTTTGCTGCAGTTCAGTTTGACCTGAGTCAGTTTTCAGAAAGGATATGTTTATTTTACTCTATTGTTTTTTGTCACTGGCTATGAGAGAATTACATGTAATAGAATAGCTATAAACAAATTGTGTCGGCTATTTACCTCCAGTCACGAAGCGACCCCAGTCTCAGCAAGTACCGATGCCTACTTATGCTTACGCTATTGACAACCTCTATAAAACTAAAAACAAGAGTATTTCTTGTATTCATACTTCATTTTATTTTAAATTAGTTTTGCAGAATACAGTAGTTTTAAGCACTACAACTATTTGTGTCTTTTGCTTGTTACTGACAGGAATGCAACCGCTGTCATTATCAAACTCTACAAAAACTTGAAGTAATCAAATGCAAACAACTGTAACACTGCACTTGACAGCTTTTACGCTAGCTTACGGACAACAGCACACTTACATGGGTGAGATTTGAAATACCCAAAAGGAAACATATCGAGTCCAAGATATTGGACTTGCCGCTGCCGTTCAGTCCTGTGATGGCGTTGAAGAGTGGGTCAAAGCCATTGATCTCCGTCCTTTGAGCGTAGGACTTGAATCCTTCGATAATAATAGACTTGATGTACATCTTTCTGGTTTTCTCTATCCGCTGATTCCGGAGGCAAGATTTGTTACAGCCAAGTGACAAACCAGCACCTTAAACGGAAAGCACCAAATATCAGCCCCCGTGTTTACAACCGACAACTTCTTTTCTCCTCTAACTTGAATTTTGGCGGCAGGCGTGCAGACCCTGAGCCGCGAGTGCGTCCGTTGTGTGCCGGAAACAAAACAAAGAAAATGTACTATATTAAAAATATGCAGACACACAACAAGTATATTATAATGATGAAATTAAAAAATAGATAAACGTCAATGTAAAATCAAAGAAACGACAATGCTTAAATATTTATTGCTACATAAATTTATTTTCGTCAGGCAACTTCCAAGGCAACTAAAACTCTTACACGTGTGTGTTGGCGCCACCTGTAGATACGAAGATGAAGTACAAGAACATTAATAAAACTCGTCCCGAGTCATCCTGGTCGTCGAGAAGACACTGCATTAGAGAACAATTTTTAGAAGCCACTACCAGCTTGATAAACTTAAAAAAGTTATAGTTAATATAAATAATTTAATGATACCATTTCTTCAATATTTCTATATATAAAATCCGAAATATGAAATAAAATTGAAAAACCTGTCACTTAGAAGCGCTATGAGGTCATTCTCCCTCTTGGGATTTAAAGAAATCGGTGGTACGACTGTTAAATAAGAAAAGTAGCTTCTCTTGCAAAAAGCTTTGACTAGAAGTTATAGCCTTGAATTCAAATAATAATCACTTCCACATGTGTTTAACCTATGTAACCAACGGTGCAAAAGTCTTGACCCACCCCTTATTTCTTTATCTTTTGCTTCCAAGCAGTCAGACCTTTGTGTAAGCTTTTAAAGCAAAATGAAAAATGCAAAAGATTACTAAGTTTAATGGGCATGAAGTAATGTTTTCTGATTCATCTATTAACTGAATGCAGTACATAAGCAGTATCTGAAAATAACCTCCTATAGAAATACTGTTCAAAGAAATCCAGCGCAGGCCTGACCGAGACCTGAGACATATCTGGCTGAGGCCTCATCAGAAATGGTCTCAGTGGAGGGGTGATTTTCAAGAAGCAATTCTTAAGGAAGGAAAATAGGGAGAAAGTGCTGAGGTATGCTAAATTACATAAGACCTGGACTGAAAGTCAGTGGTAACAGGCCTTATGAAGTGATTAAACCATTTATTTAAAAAAAAATTATGTTAGCATGTAGATAAGAAGTTGGGAAAAGGGTACAACAGTGTGTACAGCCGTCTGTCAAACACTGCGGAGGCTCTGTTATGGTTTGGGACTACATTTCAGCCAGTGGTGTTGGGATTATGTCAAAATGAATGGAATTATTAACACAGAAAAGTACTATAAGTGTTTAATCCACCCCGCAGGCATCTTGAAAGCATCTGATTGGTAGGGGCTTCAGCATGACAGTCATTTCAAACACACTGCCAATGCTCTAAAAGCATATCTGGATAGAAAAAAACACACAGTGGAACACTATCAGCTATGGAGCGACCTCCCTACAGTCTGCACCTCAACATTATTAAAGCAGTGTGGGATCATCTTGACAGAGAACAGAAGACAAGGCAGCCAAAATCCAAAGAAGAGTTTTGCATGTCCTTCAAGATGCCCGGAGAAGACTACTTGCAGAAATTACAAAGTTTCCTAAGAGATATCAGGCTATGTTCAAGAAAAAAGTTGGTCATACTAAAAACCAACTTAGTATTTAGTATTAACTAACTTAACTCAGGCTAACTGGAATTGTACAAAATTGGTTTTTACATCGTTTATTGTATTTCTGTTTGCAGATGTTTCAAAAAAATTGTTGCATCTATTTCCCATTTTCCTAGCTAAATGTAAAGAAATGAGAGGTGACTCAAGACTTTTGCACAGCAGTGCACGTACACAAATGTTGCTTGAAAGTCTCTCACCATTGGAGTAATACGTCTAGTGAGGAAATACCTAATCATTTATTTTATCTAGAAATGGCATAGAGTATACTGGAATCGGAATCAGACACTGAAATATCCACCAAATACATTTTAAGGTTCATTAAATTAAATGAGATTTTTGCAGCACAGCTCCCTGTGACATATACTGTTAACAGTACTGTGCATTGCATAAAGAGGTCAGGGTACATTTTTCCTACCCTATGTTTAAGAGGGTAAAGGGAGGAAGAAGCGCAAGGATTTTGCAGTTGCTTTATTTCTTTAGTGCTACATTTATTCTGAAATTCAGCACATGGAATATAATACTTCCAGGGTTATATAATTAAAAGTTCACAAAATTAGATGATAAATATGGCACATAGCATTTGCCATGAAGATACATTCAGCAGAGAATTAATGCGAAACATATTTCATTGTGAATAGGAATTCTTCAAAGCCCAGCTAATTGAAGCTATGAGCCTACATTTGCTTCACACTAACTGATATAAGTAATACACACGTACAGTATTTGCTACAATTTTTTAATATAAACACCCACCTTAACTGACACTCTCACAACAATTGTGTACTTTTATTATCCATCCAGGGGCACATGACACATGGAAAGACAAACCAAATTCATCGCGTAGAAGCATATCTGTGACAGAACAGCGCAGTCCCCTTTGTTTGAGTAGAAGGAGGTGGGTTTGATGTAAGGCCAGTCAAAGTTCCTCAGGTTCAGTGACCTTTGACAGTACCGGTCGCTGAGAGCAACCAGGGCACGCACGATAGCGTATTTGGCTGAGCAGCTGATGGCCGTCACTGTACGCACCTTGTCGAAGTGCAGCAGGAAACAAGGGTCATCCTGAAACCAAAGAAAATAATATTTATGGAGCATCTTTAAGAATCAGTGCTTTTTAAAAAATTGTGTTTGTTTTGTAAAAAGCTTACATTATTCTAGGGCAACTAAAAACAAATGACCACTGACCATTCTAACATAACTCATCTAAGATTAAATAGCCAAGTAGCTTCTGATAAAACTTTGGTATTGTTTATCTATTTAATGTATTTACACGCCTTTGCGTGTATTTGGGACATAACTTTAAAAACTTGACTTGAAAAAAAAATCAAATTTCATACAATGCTTAACAAATTTAACAAATGTAATGAATTTATGAGACTACTCCACCAATATTTTAGAAATCTGTCAAAAACACGTTAAAAACATATTTATTAGGCAAATAAAAAAGTTGAGTTCGAATTTTTATATTTGAAAAATAATGGTACACTGGACTTCTGCATAACATCCAATCACTAAAGTTTTTCTGTTTAGGAATGCAATCGCTGTAATTTGCCATCTTAATCAAATTTTAATAAATAAATAATGTGCTTTAATATAAATCATGGATAACAAAGAATGCAAACAGCAATTTAGAGCAATTTAATTCATTAAAGAGCTTGCCACATACTGTTAGATTAAACATTATAGAAACATTTAAAAAAAATGACATGGGTAATTACAAGTACTGTTAATTTAGGGCGGCTGTGGCACAAACCGAACATTGTGGTGGTGGCCAAATAAATCTACAGAGTGCAGTGACTTTGTGCAGCACTGTGGTCGGTGAAAACTGTGTTTCAATGTGCTTTACAGATACATTAAAATTACTTCGTTAATAGGTCTTGATAAAGCAAAATGTCTACAAAGCTATATTATGCGTTCTATGTGCTCATCAAGAATGCCATCCACATACTGTTACCCAAAGACAGTTTGTGTGTATTTGAAACCAGTTAACAACAATGGAAGTTACAGAAGAATTTAGCTAATTACCACGTCAGGATTTCTTCCATCAATCAGGGTCAGGTCTTTCAGGGACCAGATCTCTGTTCTCCTGTAGCACTCTTGTATGCAGGAGCGTTTGGTGAAGGATCTCTTGGATGCAGACTTTAGGGGCACAGACATCTGACAGTGCACTATACATAACAGGACTTCTTTGTTTTTTGCAACTGTGGAAAAATGGAAAAACATCACAAACAGGTGCACTGCAGCACCAGGCATTTCATCTGCAAGCAAGCCATGCAGATTTAACACACCCAGTATGGTGCAGGTATACACAGCTTTTAAGGAAGTGAGTTATTAAAAACATTCAAAAATGTACATTTTAAGGAGGAAGATATTTACTCCGGTGTGAAAATCAAACGCATATTTCTGAGTCAACAATCAAGCTGTTTACCTGAGGCACAGAGAAAATGTCTTCCGTGCGATGGCTCTTCAATTTCAATGAACTCCACCAGTCTCTGTTTTGCAGGTCGAAACAAAACTCTCTGCATCTCCTCCCTCAGAAGAGACGACATCACTGGAGAGAGGGGGAGAAGAATCAGAGCGTCCCAAAAACAGCAACGGCAAGAAAGGAGACTAAAGAGAGCGAGAGAAACTCAAAAGAAAGGAATGAGATATCCCCCCAAAAAACACTGTGACACTGGAGAACCCTGAAATCCAGCAGTGGCAGGAGGGGAGGGAAGTGGTGATGCTCCCCCTGCTCAGACCTTCTGAAAGCATGTGGGGTTTGTGGGTTGGTTCTGTGTGAAATAAGCTCTTACTACACCGACAAATGAGCACACACACACACACACGCACACACATAGACCACTCTGGATCGGGATGGTTTGATGATGTATGTTAATCTTTGATTGAAGTGCTGCGTTCATACCAACTTGCCCAGGAGAGAGTGAGTAGAAAGGGGGCAATAAAAGGCCAAGCTCTTCATCATTTGCGTTTTTATTGCTTCAATTAAGATCCATTATGTTATGACGGTTTCCTGCAAATATGGATTTTACTCTCGCATTTTTAGCTGACAAAAATATCTTAGATACTGTCCACCAGCAAATGATAATCAACTATGCTTATCATAGTTGGATAAGCATTTGAAATGTATATTTAGCATTAAATATATCTGCTCTGGGGGAAAAGGGGGTGAAAAGCAACTCTTCTCATATAAGATCAATGTTTTTGGTGCATGTTCCCTGGCAGATGGAATATTAAACTAAAAACTAAATTAACTGCGGTTGCATGGCTCCATTACAGCGCGCATGTAACACACGGTCTCACTTTTTTTTTTTTCTTTTTGTGGTCTTTTGGCCTCTTCTCCACTCACTCACATATAGACACTGATACATATTGTGGCAAACAGCCCAGTGTTTGTCCGTGATTAAACGGTTGTTGTGTGGGAAACGGATGTCCCACAGCACTCTGCATGGTTTCCATTACCGTGTAGTAATTCAATCTCTGACAATATGTACAAGTACAGTGAAGCACTTATATGGGGAGATGAGGGGTGGGGGGAGTGGGTGATTTTTATAAGCATATAAAGGAAGCTGCTCTAGTGGTCATGGCTCCACAAGATAATTTGCTAGACACGCCGGTGGCTGTAGAGGACATCATTTTACACCTATGGACGAATCCCAGCTGTTGACAGATTTGTCAAAACAATGTGGGAGGACTTCTCTACGGGCCCAAACCACCCCAGAATGAACCAGACCGGAGCTCTGATTCAATTTGTTAGCACTAAAAAGTGTGGCTCCATTGGATTTGTCACATTTGTGAAAACAAAAATGGGTCGCTCCTCTGCTAAGTGCTTTATTGTTGTTGTTGTTGTTGATGGTTTTTGTGGGTGTTCGCTTGAAAGGCTTTTTGCCTCTGAGATGGAAAAATGAGCGGAGAGGCAGGAAGTATAGGGAGGAAAGCAAATACATACAAGTGTTGAATCTTATGAATAACACATGAGGTTTTTTTGTACTTACTTATCATTGATTTATCCCGGTATATCTCACACATACATTGGAAAGATTCATATTTGCACATTTGCAGGGGTAATCCAAGGTTTTAGAATTTTTCAGAGGGCGGAGGGTTTGCAGTGTATGCTGGAATGCACAAATTCAGGTAAGAAATGGAAATCACTGGGATAAAACAGCTATAATACTGTTAGAAGGTAACATGAGGGGAGTTTGGGAAACGCAGGTATGCTTAATCGAAGAAGACAAATAGATAATGAATAAAATGGAACATATAGCAGCAAGGATGCGGAAATCAACTATGTGATGCTGGAAGCATAAATAATGAAGCCGGGGGGGGGGGGGGGGGGGGGGAGAGGGAGGGGGGGGGGGGGGGGGGGGGGGGGGGGTGAAAAGCTGAAGGAAGCACCTGAAGAAGCAAGGAGTGAGATGCAATAAAGTTACAGAGAAACCCACAAGGTGAGTGACACGAAGGGTGCAGAACAAGTGTGAAGGTGCAACGCTGGAGAAAGCGAGAAAGAAGACGAAAGCAAAAAAGAAAGAAGCAACAGAACATGTTGCGTAAAGGAAACCCTGAATGTGAACGCGACAAGAAGAGTTCAGTTACAGAATGACTGAATCGTGCATTTTATGCAGGGGTGCTGTGTGAGGGAAAGAGCAGAAAGGGGAGAAAATATTAGATAGGAAAATGAGGATAATCCTTTAAAAAGCAGATAAGGACTAATCTGAACGTACAGTGAGAAAAGTGAAAGTGATGACAGAGAGGAAAGTGGAGGAGCAATTGGAGTTCAGACAGAGGAAGGAGCTTGACAACAAGAATAAGAAGCTGAGACACTGAGAAATGTGCCCAGGCAGGAGGAATGAATTAACGAGATGTATGATGTATAAGAGAGCTAAAGAAATAGTCCAATATACATACCACATTCTATAAATGATAATAATAACAAGAGCACTCAGACAGTGCAACACCCCCGGAATAGCAAAGGCTATACTAAAACTCTTTTATGATTTCGTTTTATGATGTTTTGATTACAATATGATGATAACAGCCAATTATGGCTTCATTGTGACGTTGCAGGGCGTTGTATTGATCAAATAAAAAGTGTGTTGTACAGCTCTCCCCATGTCCTTTCATATGACACATTACTCCATATGGATTCATCAAATTTGTTTTTCAAGGTCAACTTTGACCTAAAACACTAAGGAAGGTCAACCCAAGTACTCATGTCTCCGAAAGGCCTCGTATTTTTAAGTTTGAAGATGACCCATAAAAATGTTTTTATTATTTCCTCATCTGCTGTGACCTTTATGTGATTTTCACCAAAATGATATCAGCTTGAGCTGTTACTGGTATCTGCTACTGCACAAAATTAGAAAATGAAAAATGCGGACGCTACGCTGCAAACATAAAATTACATACTCCCTCCCTTTAAGGGCAGAATAAATTATTATTATTTCAACAGTTGTAGTAAAAGAAAATCACAAATTTGGGATTAATAAAGTATTTATTTTGCTTAAATTGAAGGTAATTCAGTTTAGCTCATTATTTTTTGTCATTTGGCTTTTTCATTGGTTCAGTTTAACGTCATCATTGTCAAATGTAAAATTCCATCCATCCATCTTCTTCCGGGTTGTGGGGGCAGCAGCCTAAACAGAGAAGCCCAGATCTCCCTCCCTCACCCCAGCCACCTCATCCAGCTTGTCCGGGAACACCAAGGCATTCCCAGGCCAGCCGAGAGATATAATCTCTCCAGCGTGTCCTGGATCCTCCTGGTGAGACATGCCCGGAACACCTCACCCAGGAGGCATCCTTATCAGATTCCCGAACCACCTTCAACTGGCTCCCATCTCCCTTAGAGATGGCCCCTATCTCTAAGGGAGAGGCCAGCCGCCCTTCAGAGGAAGCTCATCTCTGCCGCTTGTATCCGTGATCTCGTTCTTTCGGTCACTACCCACAGCTCGTGACCATAGGTGAGGCTAGGGACGTAGATCGACCGGTGAATTGAGAGCTTTGCTTTTACACTTAGCTCTCTCTTCACCACGATGGACCGGTATAGCTTCCGCATCACCACAGCATCAATCTGTCTGTCAATCTCCCGCTCCCTTCTTCCATCACTCGTGAACAAGACACCGAGATACTTAAACTCCTCCACTTGGGGCAGGAGGTCCTCCCTGGCCTGGGGTGGGCACTCCACCCATTTCCAGCTGAGAACCGTGGCCTTGGATTGATTGATTTTATGATTGTTTGCACTGTTTGCACCATTAATAGATGATTGTTTTTTATGATGATGTCTTATTATAGCATGTCGTTTTCACCCGGAGGCATTAGTGAGGAATGAGTAATGGACAACAAACAGTTATGCTGAAAGAAGTCAGCGAGATCAAGAGACCATCAAACTGGTGAGATGCTCATATGGAAGAACAGGGCAGGTGAATTAGCAGAGACTTGTGGGAAGGAAAAAACATGGCTAATTCATGATAACTGTTTAATTCAGGGGTTTTTTGGTTGTAAAATTACAAAAGTTATTAAAAAATGTCCCTCTGTTTTTTTATGCTTCAGAATTGAAAATTTTACCCATATCATGGAGTTGCTCATGGAAAGAGTTTCACAGGTTTATTTCATAATTTCTTTTGGGTTTGCTTTTTTTTTGTTTTTAAAAAACATTGTACGTATGTATATTATGGATGCCACAATGATGGAGTGGTTAGCACTGTCACCTCAGCCAGGTTCACGCCCTGAGCTGGGCCTTGATTCAATGATTCAAAGCAATGGACAATGTACAACAGAGATGAAGAAGAAAGTGCAGGTAGGATGGAGTGGATGGAGATTGTGATTGTGTGGGTGATTTGTAACAGACCAATAGCAGCACAAGTGAAACGGCAGGTTTACAAGGTGATAGTGAGACCTGCTATGGTGTATGGTTTGTAGACTGTGGCACTGAATAAAAATCAGGAGGCTGAGCAGATGTGGCAGAACTGAACAGAGGGACAGTTCAGTTTGAGTGGGTTGGAGACACAGTTAGAGAAAAGGCTCAGATTGTTTCCACATGTACAGAGGAGGGATAATGGATGTAAAATGTGAAGCTGCGAGGCGAGAGAAAAAGAGGAAGACCACAGAGAAAGTTCATGGATGTAGTGAAGGAGGGCATGCAGAGGGCTGGTGTGATGGAGGGCAATGCTACAGATAGGGAGGCAGATGATCTGCTGTGGCGACCCCTAAAGGGAGCAGCTGAATGAAAAAGAAACAGAAGAATAAATGCACAATGTGTTTTCACTGTATGAAAGTTATATATGAGTGAATGAAATTGCAAAATGAGTAATTATGTGTTCTAGATATGGTCAACATAATAGTGCAAACAGTTTGTAAAATACGCTGTAGCTTATGATATTGTTGGATCTGAAAAAAACAAGTACTTTTTTTTATTATGTTTTAACAAGTAACAAAGAGTCTGACAGCCATACAAAAGAATGACCAGCCCACCCAACATCCCACTACAGTCCTATCACATAGTTAGCAAATCCACAAAAATAAATAAATAAGTTCATTTGTCATCAACAGCCATCAAGCTAACAATCACAGATTCTGGGATATTACTGAGTACTCCAGGCGCAAGATTTTCAAGGCAGACTGTGGATAGTCTAGACAGAGTGACCAGACCCTCAAAACAATTTGTCATGACCCTTTGTAGTCGCATGTAGGTTTTCATGTGGAAAAGCATTAAAGATTTCCCGTTACCCAATGGTAACACTAGAAGCTTTGATCCAGCTGTGTGAAATACACTTTCTGGCAATTAGAAGAAGCTTCTCCAGAAATCTGTAGTGTGCTACCGGTAGATGCAACTCCCTAGAGGGTAGACCTAAGAGGAAAAGACCAGGATCTTTTTAAAACATGTTTATTTTAAACATTCCACTAATTTCCTTAGACATAAATTTCCAGAACCTAGAAATCAATTTAGACTCCCAGATCCAGTGAAAATATGTTCCCCTATCAGAACACCACTTAATGCACAGAGGAGAGAGAGAGCAAGAGAGAGAGAGAGAGGGAGAGAGGGGTTTATCTTGTGCAAAACAACAGAGGTTATATGCAATCTGTGAACACTATTATACTGAGTCTCTCTCAGTTACTTGAATATGAATGTAAATTTGATCAGGGTAATAGCTTGCTGCCAGTCATCCTCTATTTATTTTGTGCCTAAATCCTTTTGCCACTTATGAGCAATATTTACAGCTGCCACATCAGAGGAACAGAGAAGGGAGTAAAATAGTGAAATAAAATGTCTCCCAGTTTTGTGATATTGTTGAATTTATATGATTTGTACCATCTTGATAGTATCTTATCCATAAAGACAGTAACCAGTATAGTGTAGATATCAATCACTGCAAACACATGAAATTGATGTAGAATTCCAGATTATGCCCCATTAAAAGGATTTCTAACGCCTAAAAATACCTTTAGAAAATGTTAGGGGGAACCTCGACACAAAATACGGACAACGTCATGGCCTTTAGAGCCTGCGATTGAATGTCGATAAAAGGGGAAATCCCTTGTCATCAGGAGGGTCGTCCCTAACCTGCTTCTGCACCCCTGTGGCGACTATCCAATGTCACATTCATAGCCGATACACTGCAACCCAAATTACAGCCAATAGAGATATTATTAGCTTATGTAAATATATATTATTTAAATATTGCTATCGAAGTGCTTTTAAAACGCGCGTAAACTGTGTATCTATATTTATATATTACTATTATCCAAACTGGCGTCAGCCATTTTTAAACATGTTAAATGCCTTAATTTTTAATCGCTACCTCGGTCGCTCGGACTGTGGAGTAGTTTGTGTGGAAAAGCCACAAAAAACGCGGAGTCATTTCCCCTTCGAAGATCACTCAGCGATTCCCTCAGTTTTCCCTCGGCTACTGTACTTGCAAAATAGTGCGCCCTGCTGTCTCTATTGCGCATGACTGTACGTCGTAATATGAAGTAGGCCTCCTGTTTTTCTCCCCAACCCGAAGTCCTCCTGGCCCCCACCACCTCGCTGCAACGCTCACAAGTAAGCAAAACACGGAGGCTGCTCTCGATTATTCGTGAAGGTAAGGGTTTTTAATGCACACGCGAAGCTGGTGGCGGTTACCGATCGTGTAATAGCACGGCAGCCGTGGTTTGTAGACGGTGTTTTCGGCGTGCGGAAGCGGTCGGACTGCAGAGCAGGCTTCGGGACTGTTTCCGCACGCTTGAGGGAGAGCAAGGCCCAGTGACCCACATTTGGAGCAGCCAGTGTCTATGTGTACGAGTGGGCGAGCGCGTGCGCGTATCCTTGCCAGTGTGTGTGTATGTCCGCGCGCGCGTGCCCGGGCACAGTGTATGTATGTGTGTACGTACATCTGCCGCGAAAATGTTTCCACCGTCGTTGGTTTTATAGATGTCTCTCCGCGGTGGATAGGCATGTTTTTGTCGGCTTACGTGAGGACCTTGCCCCGCGCGGATGTTTATGCTCGGCTCCCGCGCGGCGTTTGAGGACCCGACGGTAATATTTTTGATTATTTCGTCTTCAATGTCAGTTGTTGCGTGACAGCTTCGGGCTCGGCGCCAGCTTGCTATGATAGAGACATATTTTTCCTTTTGTTGATTTTTGACAAACATGAAATGCTTTACCCGTGAGTGTCATTCAGTGTTTTCCGAGTGTGAGCAGGAGGAAACTGGGGCAGTAAGAGCATTAAATCTCTTGAGTTAAATTGGCAGTTTTCGGTAGCAAGCTTAGTTAGCCCGCTAGCTAGCTATATGGGTTGCTCTCTTTTGGTTGTATAACTAACACCTGTGGCATTAAATTGTATATATTAAACGATAGCTTGCCTTATCTTACGGCTCGTTGCTGTTTTGGAAGACGGATAAACATTCGGCCATGTTACTCATATGAGAGTTAATTCATTGGGAATGTATTACAGCGTCTTCGTCCAATGAAGAAGCTCAGTTTAACGAGGCTTCACTTATTGGCCATGAGGAGAACACCAACTGGAGGTCAGCATCCCGAAATACATCCTCGGGACCACCAGTGTGATCTGCTTATGGTGGTTTTATACACTTGAGGGAGATATGAGAGAGCATCTCACCCAATAGTATGCTGTCCATAGGTGTTATTGTAGTCTCCATGACCTCCCTACCTACACTTTATGCATCAAAATCCTCTTAGAATGCGTTGATTAAGTGGTGGTCTGTTGTCCCTGTGACGGTGGGACTACTTGACGAGTTCGGGAGCGACTCCTATAGACTAATCTTTTAAGACTTTAACAAATGCTGAAACTGATTATTTGACTCATTATTTGACATGATTTTGCTTGTAGAAAAAAAAGTACTAACACTCACAAGTTATAGCTGTTCAGTTGTAGTGATGGTTGGTGTTAATGTAAAAAGTAAATTTTTAGACGGTTGCTTTTATTAGAAAAACACACACTGAGCATTAATGCAAAGACTAGATTGGCCATAACAGTTAGAGAATCAAAACAACAGAATTGTTGATTGATAGGAAAACAATCAGCAACTTTCTGATAAGTCATCACCAGTCATTTTACATGGCAAAATGCCAAAGGTTATATTGGGTCCAGCACCTCAATTGTGATCATATATCTATGTAAAATGATTGGACTGTTGCTGAGATAATGGGGTATTTGTGGTAAATTTTTATATGAAAATAGTATTAAACTCCTTTTACTTTTGACTGTTTGTTAGACAGCGCAAATAATTTGAAAAAGACGTTTTTGACATTTTATAATGGTATAACAAATCTATGCATAGCAGCTCAAGTTGCCTGTTTTGTACTTTGCAACAAATAACATCTGTATTTTTTGGGTGACTTCTAGAATTTCTATGCATGGTAAACAGTGGGTGGGTGTTTGTGTTGCAGGTGAGGCGTGGTTTGCATACACAAGATTTGCCAGCAACTCGAAGGCTGCCATCTTAAACAGCTAATTATACCCACAAGAGACATTCCAGAAGGTAAGTTACATGATGTAAAAATATTGTAAATACAGAAGTAAATTTCATGTCAGGGTATTCTTTCTGTATTGGTTTATGTTATTCACACTTTGAAGATGCTGTGGCTTGTTATACTGTAATTTAAATGAATTAAAATGAAACTGAAATTTGGAAAAATTAGGAAACTTTGCCTTTTGTGAAAATCACTCTTGTTTTCTAATACAGTTTCTGTCTCATTGCAAAATACAAACACGTAAGAAAACATACTTTCCCTATCCTTAAAACTTCAATAAAGATGTAAAATGACCCTTTTTTCTGCTCTGATTTTTCCAGCAGGTTTGTTTGACCACCATGTCCTTCCTGTGGCCTGCTGCCCTCTCATGACCCCAATGACCTCAGCTCCACTTTTGACCCCAAACCCCTTCTACAACCCCCTGAGAAAATACATTAACTGAGCACATGCATAGGCTGCAGTGAGGTGAGAAGTGACTACATAGACACATATAGATTTAATCTGGTACATGGAAAAGTGTTTTGTTTTGTCTTAAATGTGAGAAATTATAATTATTTAATGTGTTTATGAATGTATGCAGCTGTAATTGTGTTTTTAAAAAGAAAGGAACTAGTTGAGGGAAAAGATATGATCTGCAAATGTTATGGTTAGAAAAGGGACTCCCCTTTCAGGCTCTCACTTCAAAGCCCTTTTTAGTGCCCTCATATGCAATATGAAATATAACTGAGAGTTAAACTAATAAAGTATCTGCTCTTTTTGTCTCAACAGGTGGTCTTCCAAATGCCTACCTCACGCCTAAAGAACAAATCACTGCAGCCACAGCCCTGATTAGCAGCCAACATGACATCAAGCATAGGGTATAATGCTGCACACAATACCTCAAAATGTTGTGCATACTGTATACAGAATATGTTCATAGTTACATGTTCAAAATCACACTTTTAAATTACCATCGTACTTCAGTGTCTCTTTATATTTCTTTACTTTTGAAAGAATATTTTTCCATTTAAAAAAAAAAAAAAGAAAAAGGTATGGATGGCATCTGTGAGTCCCCATCAAATTATTTTTTTGACCCATATCAATTGAAACGTAGTCAAGAAACACACCCTATTACACAAATGCGCTTAATCTTCTTGGCAAACAAAACACATTCCTTCTACCGCTCTCTCTCTCTGTCTCACCCGTTTTCTGTGTGACCCAAAAATAAACCTGCTGCTGGCATGTACAATGGGAATTCTCTCATTAGCCAACATCAGTCATTGGTTATTATTAACAATGCATACCTGCCAGCGCACATGCAGGAAAATGTAAACAAGTAAGCTGTGAATGGCTGTAAATGTGTTTCCTTTTTTCCTTCTTTAGGGATGATTGTAGCATCTTTGATGGGTTGATGGAAGAAGATGAAAAGGACAAAGCGAAACGGTGAGAGAAACAATCTGGAGAGTTTTGGACTTTTGCCAATTGGCAAAAGTCCATGCTACACTAAAAAAAAAATAAAAATCATAGGATATTGATTAAATGTGAGTTAGTATATTTTTCTCACCATTGCAGAATACACTTTGTCCTAGTGCCATTCACACAACAGCCATGCTGCAGAAAACAACCAAATAAAATGTCTTATTCTATTTCAAAACTATTTTGGCTTGCAGCGTGTCCCGTAACAAGTCCGAGAAGAGACGGCGAGACCAGTTCAATGTGCTCATCAAGGAACTCGGCACAATGTTGCCTGGCAACACTAGAAAGATGGACAAGTCCACCATCCTGCAGAAAAGCATCGACTTCCTGTGTAAACACAAAGGTCAGAGCTTTCTGCCATACTCGTCTCACTTCCTGTTTTTGCTGAACACCTCACAGGGTGGATGTTTTCGTATGTTTAGCTTGATATTTCAGATTTGGCCACACTTATCAGGGTTTGTTTACCGTCATCACTAGAAAGTGAAGGCATGTTTTTATTGCCTTTTTATGAGATATTGCTGTTGTAATTATACAGTACAAAGTGGTAACTATTTTGAACCAACTGTGTATTTTTGACCTAACAGATTATTGCCATGTAAGAAATATACTTTTAAAGTCTTTTTATAATTTTAAGTCTTTCATCAGTTTTAACTTTTATGAATACTAATTTTGTGTTTATGTTAAATTATTTAATCACTGTATATAGGTCAGTGATCCTTTTGTTTTTATCTACTGTCATTGCCTTTCAAGATAATAAAATACCATCTTCTGCTTCACGTGCACTGTTATCTAGTATGTGTTTTAACTGTCTTGTTTTCATTGTGGACATAGTAGTCTCAAAATATTTTTCCACCCTGTTGTTTACTGTTAACTTTATGCTATTTTTGTTGTCTTTTTACATGCCCTCATGTCACGTGCTCTTATTCCTCCTTGACCTTTTCCACTATGCCCTGTATTTCTTCAAGTCCTAACTCAATTCTCTGTCCTTCACCAGAGATTGCAGCTCAGTCTGAGTCGAGTGAGATCAGGCAGGACTGGAAGCCTCCATTTCTTAGCAATGAGGAATTCACCCAGCTCATGCTGGAGGTCAGAAATCTTAGATTTCGTTCTGTAATCCTGTCTGTTGTGTAAAAACACAGGCGCTTTAACACAGTTATATTAACACTGTGGTCAATGTCACCTCATTTTGTACAGTATAGTTGTATTTGAAGTTAAATTTAACAAACAACAATACAACAAAAATAACATGCTGACATAAAATGTGAGCATTTGTTCTGTTAAATTACAATTTTAAGTTTGTCTGTATGGAATTTCACACTGTTTGTTTGTTTTTTTTCTTCTTTTTTTGAAAAAGGCTCTTGATGGGTTCTTTATAGCAATAATGACTGATGGCAACATCCTCTACGTGTCCGAGAGTGTCACCTCACTACTAGAACACCTCCCGGTAAATCCCCCCCCCCACCTCATCTGTATTAGTCATACACTTTATTATAACAAAAGCTTTTGTAGGATCTTTTGTGTGATTCAGATTAAACATGTCAGGCTGACCAGTGTGTACTGAAAAGGGCTTGTCTTCATTTGTATTCTTCTTGAATGTGTGTGTGTTTTTTGTTTTTTTTGTGTGTGTGTGTGTGTGTGGGTGTTTTATCAGGCGGATTTGGTGGACCAGAACCTGTTAAACTTCCTGCCGGTTGGGGAACACTCCGAAGTGTACAAGGCTCTGTCCACACACCCCTCTGAGCTAGAGAACCTTAGCACTGATTATCTAAAGTGTGAGTAACACACACCATCATCTTGTACTATAAAACCTACTTATTTGAAATGATATGGTTTATATTTTTGTATGTCTGACGATTAAACAGCATTATTCATTACTATCAGATTAAAAAAAACAAAACATACACACACACAAAAAACATCTCAAGTAAAAGAATTTCTCAAACAAATAAATAATTTTTAAAATGATTCAAATTTCAAAAACGTCGCCATAGTGTGAAGACACGGCTTGTCACAGTGGAGTAGCTGGCCTGGACTGGACATAAACTTTGTGGAGCACATGAACAGCATGTTTTTACAAGCAGTTGTATGTTAATAATAACCTCGTTTTCTTTTCTGTCTCCAGCTAAGAATCACATGGAGTTCTGCTGTCATATGCTGCGAGGGGCCATTGACCCAAAAGAATCCCCTGTTTATGAATATGTTAAGTTCATTGGCAATTTCAAGTCTCTCAATAATGGTATGTCCCTTGCACTGCATGCGAGGCATTTCAGAAGTTTTTTTTTCTTTCTTTCCAATATACTATTTTCCAAACAAGCTTGCATATACAAATACAAGCTAGCATTAAACTTTTTGAAATATTCATTATTTACTAGTGTAGAAAGATATTATTCTGTGTACTGCTTTGTGAACCACATTTTATATTCTTGGACATCCTGAGTAAGTAACTCTGTTGTGCAGTTCCCAATGTGACCAGGAACGGTCTGGCAGGGGTGTTACAGCGGTCGCTACAACCTGCCTTTGATGACCAGGTGTGCTTTGTAGCCACGGTCCGGCTGGCAAAGCCTCAGTTTATCAAGGTATTATCCAGACATGAACTTACTTGACTCATTAGATTGTCATGTATTTTTTTTTTTTATCAATTACTTATTTATTAATTACCTCTCAAAACATCAAATTTTTACAATTTTATTTTTTATAGGAAATGTGTACGGTGGAGGAGCCCAATGAAGAGTTCACATCCAGGCACAGTCTAGAATGGAAATTCCTCTTCTTAGACCATCGGTAGGCACACAGATCTAGTTCTTCTTATGTATACGCAATCACAACGGGTTGTTGGGTGGCTGAGTTGCACCCACATGGCTGATGTCATATACAGATGGCTGAAACACACATTCACACACTTTATGATTATGAGAATGTGAGAAAATGTGAGAATTTATTCATGGATCTAATCTTTTAAGTTCTGTCACATTTCACTTCTTTTCAAAAATATGTTGTTTTACTACATTTTCAGATATATTGACATGATCATTATGCTTGGTGTATGCATCTAGTACTATGTTATTGTGAAAATGGTGTTATTTTTAGTGGTGCACATATACACTTTTCAAGACATCATAAGTAAGGAAATCATAGACATTCAAATAAATGTACATGAAAATAAAGCATTTCTTCAATGAAAAGTATAATATAATAATAATAATATAATAATTATTCTACCCTTCACAGAGCGCCACCAATTATAGGCTACCTGCCTTTTGAGGTTTTGGGGACATCGGGGTACGACTATTACCATGTGGATGACCTGGAGACGCTAGCGAAATGTCACGAACACTGTGAGCGCTTACTTTTAGTCCAACTAGCAAAAGGTTTTTGTAAAAGCATTTCTCTGAATGTTACTGGTAACATCTTTGACTGTTTCTTCCCCCCTTCTGTTCAGTAATGCAATATGGTAAAGGGAAGTCATGCTACTACCGTTTCCTGACGAAAGGTCAACAGTGGATCTGGCTGCAGACACACTACTACATCACCTACCATCAGTGGAACTCTCGACCTGAGTTTATTGTCTGCACGCACACAGTAGTCAGGTATAAGTAGTTGTATGATTTTTGATTTTTTTTTTCCATGAAAATGTTACTGAAAATTGCTGATAACTTGGCTTTTTCAGGAATGTTGTTGAGTCTGTGATAACAAAAGACTCCTTATGTATCTATTTTTATGTTTTTATTGGTGAACCATCTTCTTAAACCCCCCTTTTTTGGTCTAAAATGCAGCTATGCAGAGGTGAGGGCAGAACAGCGCAGAGAGCTGGGCATCGAGGAGGCAAATCCTGAAGTCACTGCAGATAAGGTGAGAAATGAATAAAACATGTAATACAGTCCGTTATAATTAAAAACATGTCAAGCACAGGAGTGAAATTATTGAGTCTAAAAACAACACTGTGGTAGACGTTGTTGCATAACACTAACTGAAACTGATGAAAGCAAAAATACTCTACTCGAAATATATTACATGTTGAAGTACAATATTCGGCTTCATTAGGAGCTCTTATAATATTAGATTATGAGATTTGCGCTTCAGATTTTCTGCTGATACCTCCTTTGCTTAATTACCTTTCAGGCCTGTAATTTCCACTTGTATCTATTCCATGGACAGGCGTTTTTGTTGTTGTTGTTGTTTTTTTGTTTGTTTGTTTGTTTTTTAAATCTTTGGTATTTTCTTATTTTTCCCAGAGTCAAGACTCTGGCTCAGAGTCACAGCTCAATACGTCCAGCCTGAAGGAGGCACTGGAGCGATTTGACCACAGCAGAACACCTTCAACGTCCTCAAGGAGTTCCCGCAAGTCCTCATCGCATGTCTCTGATAACACCTGCACTTGTAAGGACACTCACAGTCGCACAAACAATGTGAACATTATACACTGACATACCACTGCAAAAACTCAAAATCTTACCAAGTATATTTGTCTTATTTCTAGTCAAAATAATCTCATCACATGTAAAATAATACACAATCAGCTAAAGAGTAACATTTCAGTGAGATATAGGAGCTTGTTTTTAGACAGTCAATCTTGAAACAAGAGAATTTTCACTTGTTCCACTGGCAGATCTTTTTCACTTAATACAAGATATTTTTGCTTGAAATAAGTGAAAAATCTGCCCGCGGAACAGTGAAAATTCTCCAATTTGAAGATTGACTGTCTAAAAACAAGTTCCTATATCTCACTGAAATGTTACTCTTCAGCTGATTGTGTCTGATTTTTTTTTTAAGTGTGATGAAATTATTTTGACTAGAAATAAGACAAATATACTTGGTAGGATTTTGAGTTTTTGCAGTGTGTAAAGGGGAGGTAGTGACATATCCTCCCTGTAGTTAAATTCAGCAGCTAACTCCTGTAGTAAAGTGATATGATCTAAAAATAACCATTGACCACCAATTACTTTCTCTGTAGCGACAGCTCCCAAGTTACACATGGACACGGCCACGCCCCCTCGGCAGTCGTTGGCATCCACTATGGAGATGACATCACAGCGCCGGTCATCTATCAGCAGCCAGGTGAGACAAGACACACCTGGCTTATGCATAGAAAATCCTATAACTTACAAAAACTTCTGGTCGTAACTAACACAGAAATCTGTCAAGGAAACAGTTTTCTTTTTTGTTTTATGGATTGGGCATATCTGGTTTCTGGTGTAACATTTGTGTTGGTGTTTGGACTGTTTCTTGAGTTTATTACACAATCTGACCACTAGGCTCAGACAAAGACATCCCACTTTAAGACTAGAGTTAATTTGGCTAACTAATAATTTTTGTCATAGTTTTTGTCAACCTTTTTCTTCCCAACGAAAACGAAATGAATAAAATAAAAACTAATGCATGAGGACAACTGTGACTAAATCTACGGACACTTTTATTGACGAATGAAAATTAGATAAATATGTTCTGGAGAGACGAGATCCAATCAGAATTAATTAACCTGTGTAGAGAGGTGGGGCAAGTTTGGAAGTGATCTTGTCAGAAGTATTCTGTTTGTGCAGCAAATGCACAGAAATTGATCTGCTCTCAACAAACAGGGCCTGGGAGAAGCTCCCATGTTCCCTGTTTCTCATGAAAACATGACAAAATTTAGAGCAGACACATGGACACATTTTGCATTTTAAGTCTAGGAAAATAAGATGCTTTGTAAACTGTGTGGAGTAAAAACACAAAAGACTTTAACACTTTAAATTTTAGTCAAATGAATCAACTTCAGATTTGGACTACGGTAATCTTGTGATATGTAGTCGACTAAAACGAAAAGAATTTAGATGCTTAAATTATAGCTAAAACTAAATGACTCTTTAGGCAAAAAAAAGAGAAAAGAATTGCTGTCACAAAAACACTCGTTTTAGACTGAGAGCTAAGCCCAAGTTACAATGAAGGCTTGAGAGAGCATCACTGGGGAAGCTGTAAAGCATCTGTTTAGCTGCTTAAAGTCTGGGCTGTACTTAAAATCTGTACACGAGTTTAAATTTCCATGATATCACATTATATTGAATGTGACCTGATTTCACTGCATAATTTAACGACATGTTATCGAATTTCTAGGCTACAGTTTTGATTTCAAACTTCACTGGAGAGCAACAGGTAGTGGTTAGCTGGGATGGTGAGATGTTCATTGTTGAAGTGAAGATATGCAAAATGATCTTTCTATCAAAAATACATAATTACCACAAAATCTGTGTTTTTCAACTTACTAAAGTTGGTGCACTTTGAATGGGCGTTAAGCAGCATCAAAACACAGAGACATGCTTAGCACTGTTGCCTCAAAGCAAGAAAGTTCCTGGTTTAAACCTCAGCTGGGGACTTTCTGTGTGGAGCATATTTTCTCTGATCCTCTGTGGGTTTCCTCCAGGCACGCTGCCTTACTCTCACAGTCCAAAGACATGAATACTTTGTTAACTGTTAATCTAAATTTCCCTGTATAAATGTATGTATCTGTAAAATTAGAAAATGTATATAAATGCAAATGTATTTCAGTTTTTATACTTGAGCATGTGTATATAAAGTGGTGTAATACAATGGCATGTAATCATAGTTTTTATTTTCATTATATTTGCAGTCTATGAGCTCTCAGACCACAGGGCAGAGTGTAGCTCCAGGTATGATCAATCAGCAACAGCAGCAGCAGCAACAGCAGCTCCAGACAAATGTGCAGGTGAGAAATCAATTAATTGGTGACAAACGTTTTTTCAAACGTTGGTGTAATGTGGGCTCTGAGGTCTTGGACCTTGTGGCATTTAATTAACTGTGCAACCCAACTATATAGTTTAATTAGCCAGTGTGTCCTAATTGTATACACATTGCACTGCATGTTCTTTTTTTCTACGTCTGCAGCCGGTGATGGAGTTCTCAGCGCAGGTGAATGCCATGCAGCACTTAAAGGAGCAGCTGGAGCAGAGGACCAGAATGATCCAGGCTAACATTCAGCGGCAGCAGGAGGAGCTCAGACACATCCAGGAGCAGCTGCAGAGAGTCCAGGGGCAGGGTATACAGGTAGGCTGTAGATGCATGCATACGCAAGATTACTTTCAGGTCAGCGCTGCTTTATGACATAAAAACCTGTTCTTACAGTAGGTGTGTTTACGTCAAACTACCCGTGTCTATTTATGTCATGCTCTATTACTTTGCTTTATTTAGCTCTGTTCATATCTCTTCCTCTGCCTTCATGTTGAAGTTAACATATTGAGAGAATGGTGTGTATGACTGCACCTAGTGTTTACAGCAAAATAAAATTAATTAACCAACAGGGTGGATTCTGTTCACAAGATAAAGATGGAGCAAGAAGTAGTATTGATGTAATATTGAGATTTTTCCAAATGTGAAAAGGATCACTTAATTGAACAAGAAATGTGACGTCTGTTCAGACCAGTGTGTAAATTGTTCTGTATTTGGTTTTGCTTGACCTAGATCAGGACTGGATTCATGCATGCATTATGTGTTTCTTCTATTCATAGAAAACCGTAGACTGTCATCTCCCGATTGTGTAAAGATAATGTATTTCTGTAGATTATTCTGTTGTTACGCACAGATCTGGTAACAGTAACACACATTGTAAAGCTACTTACTAGCTGAATGTGGCCTGACATTTGTTGTGTCCATCCTAACAGATGTTGCTGCAGCAGCAGGGTGGACCCATGAATGTACAGCTTCCTCAAGTAGGATCAGTCCAGCAGACAACTACGTTGACCAATCAGGTCCAGCAAACAACAATTAACCCCATCCATTCGGGAACTCAGCAGCTCACCATTCAGCAGCAAGCTCCTCCCACTCAGCAGAGCTTACAACAGCAGACCAACACCCTTACGCAGGTGCAATACCTACAGACACACGCAAACAGAGAGGCTATGGAAATACTATGAAAATATTTTTGAAAGTTCAGATCAGATGAAAATGTTTGTCTGTTTCCTTTGCATGTCCATGATTTTGTCATTTCCTTTTAATCTCAGAAGTTGCCTGTGTGTGCATGTACTCTTCTTTCAATGTTCTTTGTGAACAATAATCTTACCTAAATTTATGACCAATGGTCACTTTTATGCAGAGATTTCAGTGCTATGCTGTGAGGATAAAATGTTAAAATCTCATGCTGTATGCATTTTTAATAATGTGACACTTCAGGGGTCACTCAGTGATAGTGGAGTCTTTCATTAAACCCCCTTCCATCCTCTGGATAGACAGTTTAAATTTCCATATTGTGAATAATTGATTATCTCATTATGCATTTGAAGTCTGCTCAAAATGGTGAGTGTGACAGCAGCAAGGCAATTCACTTCCTGATTTCATTTTTGTGTCTCAAAGTTAGAAGACCGAAAACATATGAAAAGCCACTTTGACTTGCACGCTGATTTATTTTGTGTTATGTTTAAATTTCACACATTACAGCGTAAAAGTGGGGAAAGTGAAACAGGAGCACGAATCCACAGAAAATCTTATCAAATTATTTGAAAATCTTATCAAATAATCTTGTTAATGTTTCTTTAACTTAAAAGACATAATGTCATTCCCTTTCCGGTTGCTCTTCTGTAGCCCCAGCGTCAGCCTCAGCAACCTTCCCAGCCTCAGCCCCAGCCTCAACCCCAGACCCAGGGCTCTGTATCTGCTCCTTTATACAACACAATGATGATTTCCCAGCCAGGACAGCCAAATGTGCTGCAGATCAGCACCAGCCTGCCGCAGAATAACACCCAGCAAGGCACAGCTGTGGCCACTTTCACCCAGGACCGACAGATCCGGTTGGTGTCAAACAATCAAACCTGATTCCCATTATAATAACAATCGGACAATTTGTATGTGTTTCATTTTTTATGATGGACAAATATATCTATTTCTTTCTCGTCTCCACTTCATTCAGCTTCCCAGCAGGGCAGCAGCTTGTGACCAAGCTTGTGACGGCTCCAATGCATGCATGTGGTGCAGTCATGGTTCCCACTTCTATGTTTATGGGGCAGGTGGTTACCGCATACAACCCCTTTGGGAACCAGCAGGTAAACAGTTTGATTTAAGTCTGTTTCTTTCGTTTGCCTCTCTGTCTGTCTAAGATCAAAACTATTTGGAGTGGAGCCCATTTAAGTGATTATATCTGAGCCGCTGCTCCTGGAAGAGCATGTTAAAGAACACACATTTTACTGCTTGGTGTAATGATTCTGGCACAATAGCCTTGCAAATGCACCTTAGAAATAATTTTCTAGGTGTTTGTAACTGGAATGAAAAGGAGAAGGGGAAAAAAGACAAGTTGACACAACAGTGTGGATCTGGAAGTAGTTAACGGAGAAATTCAGGTTGATAGAAAAAGTATTTGGGATTAAAAATTGCTTAACCCTTTAATAATTAATTGAAATCCAAAAGCACGCTCGAAGAACCAAATACTTACAGGTTGTTGGGTAATTACTTAAATAGTGAAATAATGGGGCACAGATATTAATAATTGATAATGATAAAACTAAGAGTAACTGCTCATTTACCCTGAAAGCAGTGAGTGAGTGAACTTCTTAATTAATTTTTATTCCTTTACCTCAACATATTCCCTTTGTTAACCCTCTGTACCACTTCAGCAAGGGGGGCAGACCCAAACCCTGACTCTGCAGGCAGCCCAAGCACCTCAAGGACAACCAGATGGCCAAAACCAGACAGCTGTAGTGGCACAAAGCAACCAGCAGGGGCAGCAGCAACAACAGCAATTCCTACAGGTATCACTAGAGGGCAGAAGATGTCATGTATTTAAAATATTGTAGGGGCATGGTATGATAGTATAGCATTCATGTTTAATTTTACTGTACAGATTTTTTACTTTTATGATATTGTGAATAATTATTAAATTCTATAAAGTGTGTCTTAAGTGTACACAGTGTCATTTACACTTGAAAGTGTTTATGAGGCTTTCAGTGACACTAGAGAATGAGCAGAGGGAAAAGAAATGCTTTCATTGTCTAATTTCATTGCATTATCTTGCTGCCAGGGCCCTCGTCTTCTCCACAACAACCAGTCTACGCAGCTGATACTGCAGGCAGCTTTCCCACTCCAACAGCAGGGAACCTTCACCCAGGCAACACATCCACAGCAGCAGCAACAACCGCAGCAACAACCACAGCAACAGCAGCAACAACAATCCCACCACCAGAGGCACCAGCAGCAGCTTAAACCGCAGCCCCAGAAACAGCAGAAAGCCCCGTCATCGCACAGGACTGATGCTGTTAGCAGCCAACAGCAGTGAAGTGAGGAGGGGAGTGTGTACAGCGAGAACATGTGGGGAATCTAAACTCTTAAGGGATTGCTGCATACATTTGTTTTATGGGTTGTTCCCCCCTCCCCCCTGAAATCGTTCCTCCATCTGAAAGAAACGAATCATAGGAAAGAGGAAAATGAGTCCATGGGGAACTCACCAAAAGACTGTCACCATGGCAACGGGATGGATTCAAATCCCCATTTCCACTCACGAGAAGCGGTGTTGTGAGGGAAGCTTCAGTTTCCGTGAAAACCTGAATTAATTACTTTATGGCCACTTTTTTTTTTTTTTTCTGAGAAAGCGTGTCAAAGCGAACTGGCCTTGTACAGATTTACTGTATGATACAAACAAAACTTGTAAATATCCACCATAGCCTAACAGAAAACAGAAATGTAGTATTTTATATGATTGCATGGAAAAAATAACTGTGTAAGCTTTTATTAGTTGCTTTAAAAAAACGAAAAAAACCAACAAAACTTTTTACTTTGGTCAAGTGTGGTCAAAGATGGAGCACTGACTCCTCTCTTAGATGCCCCCGCCCTACCACCACCACAATACCACCACCACCTCTCCCAAGAAAAAAAAAAAATTAAGTGCAGAACAAGGCTTTAAAGTTCTGAGTGTTTTAAAAAATGGTTGGGCTTGGGTGTTTTTTGTGGAAGTTGTTTTTTGAACACTGTGTCTCTGAGACAAAAAAGGCTCTATTTCTAATTACAGATCATGTTTGGCATGAAACTAGATTGCAGTTTAACTGTATTATTTACAGGATAATTACTGTACATATGACGGGTTTAGTGATTCCAAGTGCCAATAACATAGTCAAAAAAAATTTTTTTTTTTATTTTAAATTTCAAGCAGACTATTGAAAGGCATATATTTTCCAACAAGATATTACCCCTATTAAAGTTCATGCGTGTGTGTATATAGTAGGGATTATTTTTTAAAAGTAAAAGAGCCCTATATGTAACAAACAGTATATCCTCAAGCTCCTCAACTTTAGCACTTAACGTGGTTGTGTACGATAAATCACTGTCGACCCTGTTGTTTGTAATCTGTGGTGTGATTCTCTGAGCTAATGAGTGTTTCTGAGAAAACAATCTTTGTGTGAATGAGTGAACAAGAGTGCCTGTGGCTGGTGTGTGTGTGTGTGTGTGTGTGTGTGTGTGTGTGTGTGTTGCCCCTTGTGTCTTACAATAATTGACTTAGTAAGGGTTTGAAGTTGTTGGATGGTACTTGTATTCTCAGGAATGTGGAAAGTTTCTGCTTCTGCCTCAGTCTGGAACCAGACCAGAAGGATTAGACAGTGATGCTGCAAAGACCATAGGAAGAAGATTCATAAAGGAAGTGGTGACTGAATCAAATTTGCCCCAGATTTCTCCAGATTTCTTTAGAGCCTTTGTTGTTTATTTATCAAAGCAGAAACGGAGGGGTGAGTCTCCAAAGAGAAGTAAAAATATGCCTTTTTATTTTTGTGGGGGTAGATGTTGAGACGCAGTAGAGCAGAAGTGTAGAGAAACCCTTCAGTTGTCACTCTTATTGGAATAGGCTAACTTCACTCTACCCAAGCATCTGAATTTCAGCTAATTGTCTTAAGGTCTCCTGTATCATCAGTGTTTCGTCCTTCTTTATCTTCCTAGGCCTCATAAAACCTCATGCAGTCCAGTTCACTTGACTCTCGGTTCTCAAATAGCAGTCAAAAACCAGGACAGGGTCCTGCTCCACTTTAAATGGGTTTGGGCTCAGCCTGTGTACTTCAGTGATTAAGCCATATCATACAGAAAAGCCTTGGTTTGGAGGAAGTGAAATGTTGGCAAAGGAGCATTCAGAATGTGTTTTGTCTCAGAGTGTAGTAAAGTGTGTGTTGGTTTGTGTGAATATAACATCTCCTTTCCTTGATCCTACTTCTTATATCACTCGGGGGTCAGTATTGGTTTCCCCTGGCGATAGCCAATCAGTTCTTGCGTTGCAGTATAAAGGAATTGTAATTTTCAAGGAACGTCTGCTCTCGTTGGGCGCAGTATTGTGCGAGCCCGTGTGTGGGACAGCTCAACTTGAATATGTTTGTGTGATTGAGTCTGTGTGCATGTTAGCTGTCGCTTTAACCCAGTATATATTTTCATACACAGAAGTGTGACTGGAAAGTGATTATTAGGCAATGCAAAGCACTGGTCACCTGCCAGGCTAAAGAAGATGGGTAATGTTATTGTTCTGTAATGACAGACAGTTGACAGTGACTGTAGTACTATCTGACAAGTCTCAAATGTTAACCCTTGGCGATAAGCTTAACTTGGACTAAATTTCTCTTAGCGGGGATAAAACCTCATTTCTTGTTTTCCCTCCTCACAAATGAGGAATAGTGGCGAGATTATACAGTGAGGGCTTTAATATTTGAATCAGGTCTTCCACTCGTCTCACATTTAATGTTGGTCCTGTATAGATTAGTGTGTTCGTACGTGCGTGTATATGTGTGTTTTAAGGCATCTCTAAAGGGTAATGAAATGTTTAGTTTGTGTCACTGATACCCAGCCCAAAGAATGTAATGGTGTTTTAAAGAGACTAATGGATGTTGTAACTGCGCCTGTTTGACAGGCTTTACGATGAAGGAAATGGAGGGGTGTGAACGAAACTCACAATTCACTGCAAGAATCCAGAACTTACAATCTGAAATTCAGTCTATTGTAAAAGAACCTCTGAATGTTTCACCATTACAGACTTTATTGGTTTGCAGCAATGTTTCTGATAACATCTTGGTTGGGAAAAGGGTTCAAAATCTGTTGAAAGCTGAGGTCTAGGATATTTGATACGGGACGCCATTGACAAGCTCCCCCTTCCACACAGATACACAGGTCACCTTTCCACTACACCGTTTGGTTCTAAAGAGTTCTAGATCTAGTGTAATACTGTACACGTACACAAAGTTAAAAACACCAGTATTCAGTGTAAAAACGGTGCTATGCTAACCTGTACTGTATGTATTTCTATCCCTTCTTCTGCTCTTGAACTGTGCTCCTTTATCTACCCCAAAGTCAGATGTAATCAATATTTTGAAGCAAAATGTTTGCTAACATTATTATAATCCCTCTTCTCCCCTCTTGGTCAATTTGAAAATAAAAACAGTTGCAAATATTAAATGTGACACATGTCTGTTGTGCTCTGGTCTGTTTTTAGCCAGGACTGAGGACAGGACTGTGCAGGCCAGTCAAGTTCTTCCACACCAAACTCTCACATCCATGTCTTTGTAGACACTGCACTGTTGTGCCGTCATGTCGGAACAGGAAGGGTTCATTCCCAAGTTGTTCCCACAAAGTTTGGACCAAGATGTCTAAAATGTCTTGGTATTCTGAAGCATTAAGAGTTCATTTCACTGGAACCAAGGGGTTAAGCCCAACTCCTAAAAAAAACAAAACAAAAAAAACAGCCCTACACCAAACTTTACACTTGGCAAATTGCACTCAGACAAGTATTGTTCTCCTGGCAACTACCAAGCCCAGACATGATCATCGGATTACCAGACGGAGAAGCATGAATCACCCAGAGAACATGTCTCCTCTTCTTTAGAGTCCAGTGGCGCCGTGCTGTACACCACCACATCTGACACTTTGCATTTTGCTTGATGATGTAAGGCTTGGATGCAGCTGCTCGGCCATGGAAACCCATTCCATGAAGCTCTCTACAGTACATGCTGTTCTAGAGCAAGGGTGTCCAACTCCAGTCCTCGAGAGCCACTGTCCTGCAGCTTTTAGATGCATCCCTACTCCAACAGCTGAATCAAATGGTTGGATTACCTCTTCAGCATGCCATCAAGTGTGGCAAAGGCCAGCATTTGATTCAGGTGTGTCAGATGAAAGTGATTATTAGGCAGCTAATTGTTAGGCAGATGCATCTAAAAGCTGCAGGGCAGTAGCTCTTGAGGACTGGAGTTGAACACCCTTGTTCTAGAGGGAATCTGAAGCCCGCAAAGTTTGGAGATCTATAGTAACTGAATGTACAGATAAGTGCAGAGGTCCCCAACTATGCGCCTCAGCTTCCACTGACCCCACACTGTGATTTTATGTGAGCTACCACTTTATGGCTTCCACTTTGTTATAACACCACTAACAGCTGGCTGGAATATTTAGTAGTGAGCATATTTCACCACTGGAGTTGTTGCACAGGTGGCATCCTAACATGGTACCACACTGGAATTCACTGAGCTCCTGAGAGCGAACCATTCATTCACAAGCGTTTGTAGAAGCTACATGCCTACATGCTTCATTTTATACACTTGTGGCCATGGATGTCAGGTTTTTGCTGTTCAACAAAACCCTTCGCTAGTTCAGAAGCCGTCCCCAAACCCCGGAAAGCAAGACATTCACAGAGATCGATCATTTTACATGCATACAATGGGGAAGAGGAGACGAGGTCAGAGCTGTGACCCGTCCTCTGGTCTGAGCCATCTCCCCCGACTCCGCCCCCCTGCACACACC
>VURO01048811.1:39715-58846 GCA_015108175.1 Pelvicachromis taeniatus
CTGTGGGAATTGTCAAAAGAACTAAATTCCTGGGTGTCCACCTGGAGAAGAACCTCAGCTGGTCCCTCCACACCAGCTCCCTGTACAAGAAAGCCCAACAGCGTCTCTTCTTTCTGAGAAGACTGAGGAAGGCCCAGCTTCCACCACAGATTCTGACCACCTTCTATAGTGGAAATATTGAGAGCATCTTGAGTGGCTGCATCACTGTCTGGTTTGGGAATTGTGCCATATCAGACCGCAAGACCCTACAGCGGAAAGTGAGGACAGCAGAGAAGATCATCGGGATGTCCCTCCCCTCTATGGAAGACATCTACACCACTCGCTGCATCCGCAAAGCCACCAGCATTGTGTCTGATCGGACACACCCCTCTCACACACACTTCACACTCCTGCCATCTGGAAAAAGGTACCGAAGCATTCGGGCACACACATCCAGACTGTGCAACAGTTTCTCCCACAAGCCACTCGTCTCCTCACACACACACACACACACGCACACACACGCACACACACACACACACACACACGCACACACACGCACACACTATCACTCAGCTTAACTCAACTACCTCGAATATTGGACTATGTCAGGTTTTGCTGTTTAACAAACCCTTCGCTGGTTCCGAAGCCGTCCCCAAACCCCGGAAAGCAAGACATTCACAGAGCTCGATCATTTTACATGCATGCATGGGGAAGAGGCGACGAGGTCAGAGCTGTGACCCGTCCTCTGGTCTGAGCCATCTCCCCCGACTCCGCCCCCCTGCACACACCTTTATTAACACAAGAATTGGCAACACCCATATTGTTAACCACTCCCACATGGTCGTATCCTAGGTGTGTCGCAAACCCCTGTGCGTGTGGGCGTGTAGTGCATGTGTGTCTGTTTCTCTGTGTAATGCATATGTGTGTCTCTGTGTGTGGTAATCTCAAATGACCATGTCATAAACCCCCTGCAACTTGGTTTAACACAGATAAACCATAAAAGTCAGGAAACTAACATTTCTCTTATCTCACATGAAACAGTTTAACAGTTGGTCATTTACAACCTTGCCTCAGGCATTTGGTGGGGCAAAGAGAACAAGGGATCCAAAGAATCTCTTTGTTCTCTCAGTTAAACTAAGGTCTAGAGTTTTATATATACAGCAATAATCACAATAATGACAACATTCAGCAATTTACTCTAACAATGGACGTGACTGGAACACCTGAAGCCAGTAATGTGGATGGGTGAGTGAATACTTTTGACAACATAGTGTATCTGACTGGCAATCTAGTGCCCATCTGAACTTCACATTAGAAGTTTGAGTGAAAAGTGCTATTACTCCTACAATAATTACTGCCATTAAAATGCACACAGGTGTGCCAACTTTTCATCAAAAAGCATCATGGTTGGAGCATGTTGGCAACTTGAGGCAACATTTTTCCCTTGAGTTTTATTTATGACTCCATGTTGGTTCACAGAAGTCAATAAAAGACCCATTGCAGCTAGTTCGACCATCACAGGTTCATTCTTTATTATTACAAGTCAACCAACTGTATCAAAACTGCAAGAACCCGAAAGCCAGAGTGCAGAAACATTTTCCTGTTCTCTCACCAATAACCGTCACAAACAAATGCATTCACTTAAAAAAACAAAAGTCTAAAGGCACATCTCTAAGATATTTACATTGCATACAGGTTTGACACACAGTAAAAAGCACACAATCAGTCCTATATCCTTGGCCACACTGGATTTGCTAAAGAGACTAAAGTTATCCATAAAAACATACAGCAATTGTTGTTTATAAGTCACAGTTTTCAAAGCTACAACGCACAGGTGGAAATTTGTGTTTATGCAACTTTTATGGCTTTATCTTTTTCATTAGGAATTATCGCTCGCATGCCACTCTGCTATGGTTCGTCTTCTTTTTTTTGTTTCCTCTTCAAAGACACTTTGTACTTCCTTAGAGAAACATGTTCATTTAAAGGCCTGCTGAAAACAAGTTTTAAGGTCTTAGGATTTGACATTTTAGGAAAAAATTTTTGCTGAGCGAGATAAGAACAATTAACCTTTCCAACATCCAGTCTGGCCTCTACGGCAGAACTTTTACGCAAGATGTCAGGATTGAAAGGCTGTGCCTCCTAAACTGTGATCCTGAACACAGCAGCAACACAGGGCTGTGTGCTCCTCACGCTTCTCCTTTACTCCCTCTTCATGACATGTTCTCCATTTCAACCCTCCAACACCACCACAGTGTGACTTCATGACGTCAGTGATGCACTACCAACCATGGGACCTATTTTCTGGTTTTGTGATAGAAGCAAAGGAAATGGGTCAGAATGTGGGTAGCCCGTGGATGGGGCAGCATGTGATCAATGAAATACCTTAAAACAATTGTAGTGTCCTGGTTCCTAAATCATATGACTCCTACATTTACAGTGATGTAATGCAGCGGTATTTCCGGACATGCAGAGGGTATGTAGAAACAAATGACGCTCACGCCCCAGTGTGTCACACAAACAGCAAAAATTGGAGGCATCTTTGTCAGTTCTTCAGGCGCCGTATGACGACCTCACAAAGCCTCTCTGGGTTGGCAGAGTTGCTCTGAATGACCTCATCTCTCCTCAGCGAGTTCAACAGCAGAATCGACCTCCTCTAGAACAACAAGAATCTTTCCCTCACCGAAGTCCAGCAGGAATTTGTCAAAAATCTTCAGGCTCTTCAAGCGCCACCACAGTGCAGCTACCATGTCACATAACGATGATCTGCCCCAAGTCACCACTGAATACCAGCTAGAAGTCCCCGAATAGCTTCTGTACAATCTGGTGCCTTTAATGTGCAAAAATCCATTACTGAGACTTCATTAACTACCATGGCAACGTCTAATGAGTGCTGCAGTGCCATCATCTTTGCTCACATTGCATTGGCGTTACAGAGAATGAGAAGGCACTTCTAATGGCAGCCTTTACTATAAGCTGTATCAAGAAGGAACGTTTTAGTCTAGTCTTAATGGCAGAGATGGCGTCAGCCAACCAAACAGAAGTAGGAGCTGGTTTCACAGATCTTGTTTGAAGTTCCTTCCTGCAGGAATTTTGATCAAGTGCATTCTTTTCAGGGATATATTGCAATTATATATTAGTCCAGCATAGAATTAACAAATGTGTGGACTAGTTTTTCAGCATCTAAGGCAGGGTCTTCCTAACTTTGACAATCTTGTGCAGATTAAAGAAGGCACTCCTAAACATTTGTTCACTGTCTGTGTTAAAATATGTATCTTGGACCTTCACATTAATACTGAAGGCCAAAGTGATGCCATCCATAGCGAGTATCTGGTTAGATGCCTTGTTTGTTGGGCCAAATTCTTGTAGGCCTTAACATCTTTAAAACAAACTTGTAGTCCAACAGATCGGTTTTATCTGACTTCATTGGTAAATACTGATAGTCAGCCATAAAGAACATATGGAGACGAGTTAAAGACTGCACAGACTGATCACTTCTATGAACCACACCATTCAACACCTACAACAGCAGCATGGTGACAGTTACATAAGCACAACTCAAAGCTGTACACTCTAAAAAGGCAAAACTACCACAGGCATGCAGCTCAGGGGCTATTCTACTATATTACATATCTTTTATTCAATATTTAGCAACTGCACAAATGTCCAAGCTTTAGAAATGCTGGTGTGCAGATTTTGTTACCATTGGACAAAGCTAATTACCTGTGTTTTGTGTCTCCTAAACTAGAAACTAAAGTTTTTAGCTTTATTTCCTCATTTGCATGCAGCGACACGAGGATGGTATAATTCTTCTCATCTATCTCTCAACAAGAAAGTCCCAAAATGTCAAAAATATTCCTATGAAATGGCAGACAAGTCTGATACAAAGAGGTCCTCTAGTCACAGCATCAACCCTGCTTATTTATTTATCAGTTCACTATCATCTCCCCTGTGCAGGTATGTACATGTACTGGCAGCCTTTTGTTTTCCCCAAAGCATCTTAAGATATAATCTAAGGCTGAATGTGAGCCGAGACTCTTCCCGCTGCTGATGGGTGATGTATCTGATGGCCGGTTAGTGCTGAGGTCTGCTTTATTTAGACGTGCACCTGAAATACCTACCACAGACATCAATATTGCAAGGGCAAGAGTAGATAGCGGCTGAGAGCCAAGTGCAGTGCTGAATATGTACAATATCTATATGTGTGTGTGTGCATTTATATATGGAAGATGCAGGAAGGCCAGTATTTGAGAGTTTGTTTAAACTAATCAGCTGTTAGTTGTAGTAGAGCGGAGTGTAGTTTGTGTGGTAGAAGGTGAAGAAGGTCAGGAAGGTGGGGAGTTGTGTTTGTGTCCATGGCAGTGTTTTAGTCGGTGTGTCAGACATAGTCCAGGAAGACGTCAGCCGTGTTCTGCAGTAAAGGTTGGTTGGGGGCCGTTGTGCTGCAGACTGAGCTCAGTCTCCGTGACGGCGCCCTCTGCTGCTCTGGAGGACCTGAAGCATTACTCAGGGTCAGGTACACCTGAGGAGTAACACAGACTTGTGTTTTACGAAAGAAAGAAAGGAAAAAAAAAAAGACATATAACATAATTTTTGTGCTTTGGAGACAAAATGTAGGGAAATGAGTGAACAACAAAAAAGTCAGACTACTAAGATTAAGGGTCTTTCTTGCACTTACATTCTTGGTATTTTCTGACAGCAGCAGCTCGGTTTTCTCCACCAGCTTTTTGAAGGAAGGCCTTTTCAGAGGATCGTGGTTCCAGCAGGACAGCATCATGTCATACCTGCACCACAGATCACACTGGCATTAGTTTATATGTCTGGGACACAGACAAACAGAACGAAAAAACAATCTAGCTAAACTACAGGCTGACAGGCTCATAGCCTGTAACAGCTCATATTACATCAGTCATGTTGTATAAAATGACTTTAGTCTTGGGTATAAGGCAGAAATGAACAAATATACAGGTGGTCTATAAAATATGTAAACATTATTAATATTGTTATTATTATTTTAATATTTTTTTTTAACTCCCCAAACTGTCCAAGAAACTGGGAATTTAACATATTTGGCTTTTACACCTAAACAGCTGCTGATTTAGTTCAAGTACTCACTGATGGAAAACAACATATAAATTGCATCCAAATTTATTTGAATAACTGATCAAGTACAAATTAAAATATTATAATTAAAAAAAGTAGAAGTAAATATTTATTAATTGATCACCAAAAAACAGACAGATAATTGATTTTGAATAAAAGCGTTCTCTGGTTTTAGCTACTACAGTGTTGGTGTTGTTGGTTCTGCCTTGATTACTTCATCCCAAAAAAAAAGAAAAAAAAAAAAGGTTTGGTTGAAGTAAGTAAGTTTTTGCAAAGTAAAACAACCCCACACACTTTTTAATAATTGTTGATCACCTGATAGTAACACAAAAAAACAAAAAACACAACTTCCTGCAACCTTTGCGATGGCAGTATATTAAACAGACTCACTCTCACAAACATACACTTACATCTCAGTTGGGGCATACTCAGGCCTGCTCATCCTTTGGCCTTCCTGAATCATCCTATAAAATGCAGTTCCCACCTGCATCCCAGGGTACGGGCTGTTACCTGCAACAACAACTTTGCATCATTTTTAAAGGAAAAAAATATTGATTTGCACGGTGCTGTTGGCTTTTCAATCAATACCACTTTGCGTGATTCACTGCTCTAAGCTATGTTGCTGCTTGTGAGCATTAATAAGCCTCTACTAAGGCCCCCAGTCAAATGGATGATGATGATTTGAACAGTAAAAGGAAAGTAAAGCATAAAATGGAAATGTTACCAAGGGAGAATATTTCCCAGAGCAGGATGCCGTAGGACCACACGTCACTCTCAATCGTGTAGACGCAGTCAAAAATACTCTCAGGTGACATCCACTTGACCGGCAGACGAGCCTGAAGGAGGGCGAGAGCCATGAACTCTTGTCCTCATTTATAAGAATACCAAATATAGTCCATCAAAAAGCATCGAAATGATCAGAGTGAACAAAAAAAGCAAGTTTTATAAAATTCAATAAATAATGCCTTCATGTACAAAATGAACATAACTTTCTTCTAGTTTGGCAAATGTAACTGCAAACTTTTTATCTTTTCCTTTTCAGCTTGCTGTCCAACTTTCCTCACAAAAATTCTGCATGTATTGTTTCATAGAGCAGTTCAGACTCAGTACAGAGAAGCGAGCGTGGGAGTTTTCCTGTCTTGATTTGTGGAGACAGAGCGGGAACAAAGAACAAAGGAGGAGGGAGCAAAAGACTGACAGACGGAAAGACAGACTCACGTTTCCACGGAGCACATAGCTGGCATCGGTGGTGATGTCTCGTGCCAAGCCGAAGTCGCAGATCTTCGCCACCCTGCCGTGAGTCAGCAGAATGTTTCTAGCTGCAAGATCCCTGTGAATGCACTGCGCACACAAACGCGGCAGCAGAAACAAACACAGCGATCAGTAGTGACACAGCAACCGGTTTCTGCAGTGAATGACAGGACAGGCTTACAAAGGAGGCCAGGCCGCTAAAGTTTGTGACAAACACAAAAGGCGAACTGACGTGTTTACAAAAGAAGAAGAAGTAGAAGAAGGAGAAACAATGACTCGATATGCCCAAACAACATTCAATGAAGCATGTGTGGGTGACACGTTTTACTGGATCATTCTAAGCAATTCCTTTTGTCTTATTTAAGATTTTAACTGGTTAATAAAACGGTTTTAAGATTTTATCGTAGAGGGAAGTAAAACACTTTATTTTATCTTTATGTTACAAAGAGAAGGTGTCACCAGCTTGGGCTCGCTGTTGGCCTGCCACCAGTTTGTGTCTGTGAGAAACGAATCAGCTGTGGTGAAAGACACCGTTAAAGCTGTGTTTGAGTACAGTTTCTTTACACAACAAAGTGTTATTACAATTGTAATTCCAAAAAAGTTGAGCTGCTATGTAAAAAGAGAATGCGTGGATTTGCAAATGTCATGAGTCCATATTTGAGTGACAACACAATATAGAAAAAACATCCACTGTTTAAACAAAGAAAATGCATTTAAGAAAAAGCTCATTTCGAATTTGATGGCAAGAAGTAAAGATGGGGTGAGGTTCACCAATCACCAATCACTGGATGCCTGTGATCTTCGGGCCCTCAGGCAGCATGGCACTGAAAACTGTCACTGAAATCGCTGCATGGGCTCATGATGACTGTGAACACAGTTCACCGTGCACTCCACAAATACAGGTTAAAGCTCTAACATGCACATGATACAGAAACCTTGTTGTCTTCTCTGGGCCAAAGCTTGTTTAAAGTGGACTGAGGCAAAGGGCAAAACTGTTCTGAGGTCAGATGAATTTAAATTTTAAATTCTCTTTGGAAAAGTTGGACACCAAGTCATGTGGACTAAAGAGGAGAGGGATCATCCAGTTTCTTTTCAGCATTCAATTCAAAAGTCTCTGGTGGTACTGGGGCCACATTGGCACCCAACTTTTTTGAGAGATGTAATTTGTGTCATATTTTCTTTTAACTGTTTAGGTAACCTGGGCACAGAAGCCGTGCTTCTACTGAAATCATGAAAAAATGTGCTAGGGTATGCAAGTCAAATGGATACATCAATAGAAATAAACCAATAAACTATGCAAAAATTAAATAAATAAATAAAAGTACAGTCTGAGCAAGTGAAGCAGCCTAAGGCTGACGGTTTGTGTGTAACTAAGTGGAGCTTCTTTAAAGTTTAATTAATTTAATTCCAGATGGTGTCATCATTTGGAGTCATGTTTCTGTTCACCGGATCGCTCTTTCTGCTCCGTCTACATTTGTGTAGTCCAACAACTACCAAGTGTACTTCCCTGTTTTTGGTAACTAGTACTGAGAAGGCTGATCAATGACAGGTAGCGATTTTTGCTTCTACCTGATTGTTTGAAAGTCGCTATGAGAAATACTGTAAATCTCCAGGCACAAATGCATTGTGCAAAACATCAATGTTTGGATTGTGCAGCTTGCAGCTTGAGTGTTTTATGGTTGTATGGGTGTGTCAGCAAATACAGAAGTTTGCAAAGACAATACTGGTCCTGAGATGCAATCCAGATATATGACATTATCTTGATTTGATTTATACGCCTAGTCTACTTTGTGTATCGAATATAAATATGGCATAAAACAAAGCAGTGCCTTAATGGCTAAAATGAGCCTGAGGGAAGATGCACAGTTATGTGATAACTGAACAAATTCACTGTAGCTTCATCATTACAGTTGGCCTTTTTCTTCATTGCTGAATTGACAGCATCAAAGAGAGACGCCTAATTGTTTAATCTATTTGTGTGCAGTATAGGTTTTAAATGCAGCAATACCATGTTTTCCTACTATAATGATGCCATTAGCTGAAAGCAAAGGTTCTGCACGACTATTGGCCCTGAGCCATACCATGATTTATGAACTAGGAACAGCACTTTTAAATCTCTCCCATGATGAGTCCATATACTGTTTATTAACAGTCTGTAAAAGCCTTACATTCCTGGAAGTAATGTACTCCATTCCTTTGGCCACCTGGTAGGAAAAGCTGAGGAGATCTTCAGCGTCCAAGGACAGCTCATCTATGTCATCTAGGCACACAGTGCAGTTCAGTTATAATAAATTTAGTTATATCCAAGAATTCAAGTTTTGATTAATTTGTAGGGAATTTTCATCCTTGGTGGAGGTATGCTATTGGTTATGCAGTGTATTGTTATTAGAAATGTAAAAAGAGAGCGATGTTATACCTGACTCAGAGGACCTTTCTTTCTCAGACCGGCGCATGGGCATATATCCTGTACCAGTAGCCTCACTGCTACAGAAATACACACAAATACACACACACGTAAGTACAAAATGAACCACTTTCAGCTGTGATCGCCGTAAAGAATTCCTGCACATACGCACCTCGTGGACTCTGTTGGGTTCGAGACATTGCGATAGTAACCATCCCCAACTCTGGAGTTTAGGAAGGACTCTCTTTTCCTTCGCAGGAAGTTGAGGAGGTCCCCATAGCAACAGTACTCTGTGATTACCAAAATTGGTCCTGGCAGAAAACAGGGACAAAAAACCCAAAACAAAACAAAGACAACAACCATCAGTCACTGATTTTTAAACCATGACAGCACAATGAAAATGAGACAAAAAGACTGGCAGTTCTGACACAGTGATAAGGCTTGACAACAAGGGTATTTAAAAGCTGATCATGTTTAAACAGAGGAAATAATGTCACTATTCACTGTTTCTTTCACAACAAGTACTTGTGCATACATCTGTAAAAAAAAAAAAACCCAAACTAAATTATAATCAATACTGAGGTCTAGACAGCTAAATAATATTGAACACACACACAGCAGATTTGTGGCAAGGTAAAATGAATCACGTCTTCATATTGGAGGCAGTCGTAACTGTTCAGTAACTGATAATGGCTGGGTACAGCAGTGAGTCACCACATGAGAATACGGCAAACGTGTCTCCCAGACAATATTCATAATCATAAATCATAACAGTCAACAATAAAACAAGAGTGCAGATGCATAAGGTTTATGTGGCCCCGACAAATTCACCCAAAAATATCTCACATGTAAATCTGACTCTGAGCGAACTAAATGTGCTTGTGAGAGACTCCTCTCACCTCCGACAGTGCAGGCTCCCAGCAGGTTAACGATGTTAACGTGGTTTCCAAGGTAAATGAGAACCTTCAGCTCAGACATCAGCGCCTCCTTCTCCGTGGAGTGGGCGTTGGCTGAGATGACATCATCACAACATTAAAGTGGAAGACGTATAAGCACAAAATCAAAGGCTGTAAAGTGAAAGTATTCCTTTGTGACGGGCGTATTCTCATATTTAAAAGCCTAATGGCAATCAGAAATACTGCATGAAGATCAAACAATATAAGTAGTGACACAGGTGGTGGTGTAGCAGTTATTTCAGCCCTGTGTTTCCCAATCTAACATAAATGTGGGCGATTAAAAGAATTGTAAAAAGAGTAAAAAACAATCTTGTATTCACCTCTACTCTGAAACTCGTTGTTGTTTGTTTGTTTCGAGTCAGAAGCAATCATATTTGGTCAAGAGGTTGGAGTTGGATTGCAGTGGAACACTGCTTTGAATTTTGGTGTTTTCACTCTTTAAGAACAGTACTGAGTAAAAAACCACTGCTAACTCGTACCACTTTATATAATATTGTTACAACACTATTGTTACAACACAGGCAAAGATGGGGAAAACATAGACTTACGCTTCAGCATCTTAACAGCGACAGTTGTCACAGCGTCTGCAGAACACAGTCCGTACGCCGTGGCCCTCACTACCTTTCCAAACGCCCCAGAGCCCAGGGTCTTACCTTCAAATAAACACAAAAAACAGTCTTTAACATTTCATACTCGCTCTAAAAATGATAACAGTCTCTGCACATTTGTACCCGCACACACACTGTCCTACCAAAGCGCAGTTTCTGCCTGGGGAACTCCCATTTGGAGTCATATGGCAGCTGGGTGGGGTCAATATATATGTGGTTGTTTCCATGGACACTCTCGATGACCTTCCACTGAATCTGGAACTTTGGTTTCTGTTAAAGTTTGGAGAGGAGAGGAAAAAGTGACGTTAGATCAGCTTCCCGGGACTGTTTGTTGTGTTCGACTGTATAGCTCACATCCCCTTTCACGTTACAAAGATGCACTTTAGTTGTCAGCCCGAGTCAAGACTTTCCCCCCTGACGATCCCACTGCAGATGCGTGAGCTACTTCTCAAGGAGTCTGACTCATCTGAGAGCAATAAGCGCAGCCTGCTCGGGGGAGCAAATTAATGGCTGGAGGCGTGATCGCAGCGTCAAAAATCCTTTAACTACAGCATGTCTGCACTTTAAATGCTTGACTGATTCAGCTAAAATTCATTAGGACACATTCATGTTGATTAAAAGAACTTAACGTCACTCTTGCGTGCAAAACATCGCTGCCAAATGCAGAAAGAAAGATGTTTCTAACTTTAACGTACTCTAAACACGATGGAGGCATGAGTCATTAGTAAATGAGAATGGGCCCTTTGCCAGAAACTACTGAAGCCATTTACTTTCCTGGGATGCAAAGTGTATGTCAATGCTGCTTGATGGTCCTGATTTAAGATTGATATTTATAATCTTTGAAACTGATTGATAGGTTTGAAAGGGGCTGATAGCCATAGAGTTTTGTGATTTACGTCAAATCTTTGACCCTACTTAAACCCGGGCATAAAATCACAATAATCATACGCCATGCACAGTTTATTTCCTTTTCCCTTACCTGCATGTACTTATAGAGCAGCACCACTAAAACGAGGCTGAGTAAGACCCCAGTAGCCACCATGCCGGTTAGAAGAGGCGTGAAGAGTTTATGGGGGACCACACGCTCTGAGAATGCACACCAACAAACCCACAGTGAGAAATCCCATGGAGCATTGAAGTAACCAAGTTTTGGTAGTGTCACACACACATACGCACATGCACCCACTCACACACACACACACACACGCACACACACGCACACACAACCGGAGTGACATCCTCTACTATTAAAACAGACAGCTGCAGCAGTGGTGTTTGTTTGTGTGACAAGGATTAGTGAGTCTACACCATATAATCCCAGCTTGCATAGTCAGCATACACTAATCTCATTCAATCTGTACCCAGTAACCACACACCTGGCCTGTGCAGACAAAGGGTCAATGGGTTTTTGTGTCTGTTTGAATTTTTACACAAAACGTATTTGTGGTGCGCTATATAAGACAAATCCCCACCACGCAGACACTGTAACCTGTGTTACTCTCCTTGCAGCTCTATGTGTGATCTGCGTCTTACCGCTGATGGAGAACAGGGTGTAGGCCTCTGCCTCCTCTGTGGAAGCGACACACTCCAGGGTGTGGTACTGAGTGAACTCTTTGCTGACATTCAGGCGGCTTTCCACTTGACTCCTACCAAAAGATGACTCTGAAAAGACAGTGACCTCTGGGGTCTCCCACTGGGTGGCATTGGGCAGTTGTGAGCACCTGTTGAGACATTAAGGTTGCTTAAGATCACTCTATGTAAGAGCAGGTTTCAGCCTTTACAAATCTATTTATTGATTCAGTGCCTTTGGATCTACTCTAGTAGGAGAGGTAGGAAAAGTAAGACATAGCAACTAAACTTGATGACAGCTCCTTACTGTAAATGCATTAAAAGCTTTTCCATCAATTGCTCAATTGTCTAAAACAAATTTAAAAGGATGAAAAGATTAAAGCAATTTTAAGTCTAATAGCTGGAAAACTAGAGCACAGTGGAAGTTCTGCATCTGAGTTACAGCAGAACCAGCCAACAAACACATCAGAGGTGGTGTCGCCGCCATAACTTCTGTTCTAACAGGATAAAATGACCTTTTTTATTCTTATAAACTTAAAACCTGAATACACAGTTACATTTGTAACCAATTCTTTTTTTAAATATGCATACATTCATAATTCAATTTGTGTATCTGGATGCTAATTATGTGTTGAGTCTACGTAATCCTCTTACAGAAGACTAAAAACAAAAAAAAGAAAAAAGTTTGTGGTCATTATCATTTTTTCAGAATTCCAATTTTAATTGCAGTGGCGCAAATCCTCTTCTGTAAGATCTTGATATAAGCTATGTTTTGGGGATACCTTGTGCGCGGCAGCTCACAGAAGTACCAGCTGATCTTAGGGATGGGGTAACCTGCAGCAATGCACCGTACTTGTCCATCAACAGGCCCTTCCTGAGCAGTAATAACAGGCTTACCTTACAGAGAAGAAAGAAAGCCGCATATGAAGCATACAGCATGTGCAAAGCATGTCCTGTTGACCCCCAGTATACTGGCTACCTGTGGTATTACTACAGAAAAGCAGCATTCAGAGAATCACGATGGCTTAAAATGACAAAATGAGGTTTCCTTCAACTAAAAGCAACTCAGGCCAAAAGTTTGTAAAACTCTGATTTATCTTCTGTACAGAATATTATTTCAGCTTTCAGCTACTAACTGTGTTCTAAATATGCAACCCAAAGGAATAAATGTGAGAGCTACTTACTGTTGACGTACACATGAAACGAATGATCAACAGATGCGTCTTTGTGACTGGCTGAGAAGTTGTAGATCCCACCCTCGGAGCCAAGAACCCTCACTAGTCTCAGCTTGCTGCTGTATCTGATAGAACAAGCGTACTTGTAAAATCTTTCAACCCACAATGACATATTAGAGTACTGATTACTTAAAGTACACTTTTAACTAACTGTACCTGTATTTGTTTCGGTGGACAGTAATTACGTGCTCTGTGGTGTTGTGGAGAATCTTCCCATTGTAAGACCAGGACATGATGCTTGGTGCAGGATAGGCATCGAATTCAACGTTTAGGCTCAGGCTCTCGCCCTCTTTAACTTTTTCCTGGACTGGACTTTGACTTACTAACATTTTAATGAACCCCTGATCTGAAGAGCAGAAATATGTAAGTTTAATACATTTTATGAACAAAATGGGTTAATGTATTAATGTATGTACGCCTCTATGTAGACCTTTTATTCTGCACACATACAGGTATGTGTGGTCCTGAAAATAACTATAACCTGATAGAAAATGGAAAATTTCTGAGTATAAATACAAAACCCCTAATTCTTACCATAAACTTTGAGCTCCATTGCTTCGTCACTGTGGCCTTTTTCATTGTGAGCATGGCAGCGGTAAGTCCCTGAGTCTGATTGGTTAACAGCTGGGATCAAGAGTGAGGTTGAACGCTCGTAACCCAAACCCCCGGACAGGATGTGCGAGATTTGTGTTTCAAAAGGATGCTGCAAAGTGGCAAAGAGGCATGCTGTATTTGCAGGTGTAACATGACACAGATCTGGTGTTTTCTACATAATCCAGACAACTGTAACGCACAAAGTCTGTCAGCACTTCCTATATGATCAGAAGTTGAGCACCCAAGCTCAGTACACAGTAACGTCTTAGCCTTCTTATTTATAATAAATGTTATGACATCACCTACCAAGGAGTTAAAACGACCCATTTGTAGCATATATGCACCTGCAACACTTCAAATATAATTTTTATTTAATGACAGTAGCATCTCATTTATATCCACAAAGGCTTCATTATGAATTTTGCACTTTATGATGCCACAATATTGCCTAGCAAACAGCTAACACTGGGCTAAAACCATAGATGAAACAATTCTGTAGCAGGTGCATGTACTAGTATGTAAAATATGTCTATAATAGTAAGTAACAAATGTAAGTAACAACCATATCCATAGTGTGGAATTGGTCTCAAATATGAATAAAAAGCACAATGTAACTATTTGCTATTCAGAAGCCACGACCCCAATGCCCCGTCAGGACACTCCTCTGTATGTCAAAGGTTGATCCTCCAGCAACACAGCAGTATGAAGAACAACTTTGCTACTTCATCCGATACTCTTTCTCAGTGATGACGGGAACAGGCTGTTGAAATTTGCTGGGAGAGCCAGAAACCATCAGCCTCTTCACATGTTTTCTCTTCTTCATGCACCTTTGAAGTAGCTGAAGTTATGACCTGTTTCCAAAACCTTTACAAATTTCTCCTTTTTTATGTCTTTATTCAAACTTATCTTAAAATATTGGGTATAATTATTCTCAGAAAATAAAGTTCTGCTTTTTGTTTACACGTTAAACAGCATCACACATTTTTGGAAACATTTTTGGAAACAATTTTGTTGAACGAAAAGCCTTTAAAGCATATCTTGGGATATGAGCTCACTTTTCTCCATGTTAGCTTTGTGAAAAATGAAGTCGTTTCTAAAAGGCGTTGAAAACTGTTTGACAAGTAGGCAGCCAAACATCCCTGACAAAGAACTGCAAATAAATTCCTGAATCATTCTCACCGCTGTTGACGGGAAGTCCCACTTGAGAATGACGTCTGCGTTGACATTGGAGGAGGTGCAGGTAAGCTCGAACTGTTCTCCTATCATCAAGATGACTTTGTCTTTCTGGGACAGCCTGATCACTGGGCGTAACTCTGGCACTGAATCAGGGGATTCAAAAAGCAACTGTATCATAACTGCTGTTCGTCTAAACTAGTATCATATAATTGTTTCATCTGTGCATTGTCACACAGACACTTCTAACTGCACAATATATGTGAGCCTGAAATCATTCTGCTGTACTGGATGGACTGGTATAATCTGAAATTCTGAATCCCAAACAGTGGCTTTTCATCTGACCTGAAAGCCGAAAATGTAGTGATTTTGTGCTAAAATGAAATAAATGACAAGTAAATTGCTTATTTATATGCCATAATAAAATACCCTAATGCGGTTTGTACTGTGCAGCTTTATACTGACATGAGCAGCATGTCCATATGCAGACGCTTGTCCCCACGTAGGCAGGACGATTAATTTCCAGCATTAAATGCCTGCAGACGCCGCTTCGGTTGCTGTGTTTGTGCTGGATTAATTTTATTTAACCCAAACACAGCCTTCATGCTCCGTTACAGAGCTTTGTTCACTGGGGGAGTCAAATCCCTCGGCTCCTCCCTTCCTCAACGTCCTTCTCTTTTTCTCCCCCTTCCGATCAGTCAAAAGGACACCACGCCATACTGCCCCTCAGCTTGTCCACATAAAGAGTGCTGATGTAATGCAGAGGATAGAAACACAAACTTAAATTGTATCTATGGTCCATTTTATTTTATTATGATGCACGTAGCTTGTAAAAATGTAATATCTCTTTGAGGCTAAAAAAGAATGTGAACAGAAGGCTTTTGGGCTATCTATTATTAGCCACGCTAGCTGCTCAGCATTTGCCAGTGTTGGTCCGCTACCATGTTCCAGTCTTAACCAAGACTGGATGGATTTCCCATAGGATGAATGCTTATTGCATCTGCTCATGCTTTGGCTTTTTACGATGTTACAATTTCGCTTATTTGTGATATTGAGCAAAATGTCAATAGCTGCCAAAGTCTAGGCAGTTATTGACTGATGATTTCATGAATTAAAATCCTTCAGTTTACATCAAACCAAATTCCTGCAGAACTAATGACATGCCATTATGCTTTTAGAGGCATCAGTGAAAGCAAATGCTGTGGTTTTAACTTCCAATTACTAATTATGGGTAAAGCATGGACGTTTTTTCCCCTTCACCATCGCCTGCTAGTGACTTTGCAGTCTTTCCTTTTCCTAATTCAAACACTTCCTCTAATGAGGCTTCTGTGCTCTCAGCAGCTGCTCATAGATGGATGTTTTCGTATTTCAGGCATGTAGAGAAATATGAATGCGGTACTAAACCCATTCTTTTCTTCCTCCACATTTAGCTTCATTAACACCCGTGAAACAACTTAAACATGGTGTTCATTTAGGCACGCCGCAAAAGTCAAGCGCCGATCACAATCCCGATAGATCAGGTGATAACAACAACATCTGAGTGCCAGCCCACATCAGCTGACAGCTCAGCTGATACTCTTCCATGCATCAGGAAGCTGCTGGACATCTTCCAGCTGCTTTGAAACCCGCTTCCTTCCTCAGTCCTCTTGTTCAAGCCGTGTCTGACTTAATTAGGGTCATGCCTGTTGTCACTGATGCCTGCTCTGTTCTGTAACAAGGCCTTATATTTTATCTATGCACTCTGAAGGGGATATACCACCAGTTAGTTATTAGTTACTCTGGACAAAAATGACTAATCGCTCATTAACACGAATGGTACTTTCATGAAACACGAATAATACATATTGCTCTTTGACTTTTACTTACCGAGTCGTACTTCCAGATTGTATTTACTTGACATCACTTTGACTTCATGAAGAAGTCCCACACATACGTAGCAGCCATCGTATTCCTTCTGAATGTTGTTGATGGTGATGCCTTCCTGAAGATCACTCTTATATCTCATACCAGAGGGCAGAGGTCGTCCGTCACAGGTCTCCAAACCCAGATGAGTGACCTCGGGGTCAGTAACAAGGCAGGGAATGGTGCAGCTATCACCTTCTCGCACCAGTTTGATGTTTATCATGATGTGCAGGAAAGCGTTGTAGGGGTCTTGGGAGATAACAGACAGATAAAGATTTGGATTAATGTTGTGAAGACCAACATCCAAATGCCATTATTCCCCCCCACCCCCACCCCCAATCACACACCCATACCTTAAACACCCACCTTTCACATATACGTAGATAGAGCTCTGTTCCAGTGTGACATTATTCACACATATATAGCGACCCATGTGGTTAAGCTGGGCGGCTGATAGCTTGACGAAAGCCACGTTGCCCTCCTGCACCTCTCCATCCAGCTTGCGAGACTTGTCCCTGTACCACCTTAACCTGGGCGGGGCGCTAGACGTTGTGGCATTGTCATAGCAGCGCAGCTCTAGCTTCCCCCTCTTGGGAACTACGATGTGAGGCCCGCTGGGGGAGATAAGTGGCTCTGACCACACTGGAAGAGAGGAAGAACATTAAGGCTGATGGACGGTGGACCTGTTGCTAATTTTCAATGGGTGTAGTTTGGCTAAAAATCCACACCAGAAGGAAAAGAAATGCTGCTGCCTTCAGGTGTATTAATATACATTAAATACAGCCTCTGAAAAAAACCCCCCAAAAAACAATGAAGACAAAGCAGAGATGTTGTTCTTTATTTATACTTTTTTTTCAATATATTGCCCCATTTAAAACTGCTTTAATTGTTTTGATTCTGGTCCATGTTGAAATGATAGCATCACACGGTTGCTGCAGATTTGTCAGCTACACATGCATGGTATAAATTTGCTGTTCAACCAAATCCCAAAGGTGCTCTATTGGATTGCAATCTGGTGACTATGAAGGTCATTTAAGTACAGTGAACTCATTGTTATGTTTGAAAAAAAAAAAACCCAACACAGTTTTATGGAACCAGCAATCAGAAGACGGGTGTAATGCTGTCATAAAGGCATGCATATGGTCAACAACAATATACAGGTAGGCTGTGGAGTTTAAAGGACAGTACTAAGGGGCCCAAAGTGTGGCAGGAAATTATCCTCCAATACCATGAAACCACCAGCCTGAACTGTTAATACAAAGCGGGATGGATGTATGCATTCATGCTGTTTTATGATAAATTCTGACCCTGAAATCTGAATGTTGGAGCAGAATTTTATTTTCATTGGACCAAACAACATTTTGCTAATCTCCTAATGTCAAGTTTTATTAGCCTGTGGATTGTAGCCACAGCTTCCTGTTTTTAGCTGGCAGCATGGTCCCAGCATGGTCTTCTGCTGCTGTAGCCCATCTGCTTCAAGGTTTAATATCTTGTGCAATCAGAGATGATCTTTTGCATGCAGTTCTAAGAAACAGGGGAACTAACTGTTCCCTTCAGCCCAAAGCAGTCTGGCCATTCTTATCTGACCTCTGGCATCAACAACGCATTCGTAGAGAAAATTCCAGTAGATCAGCAGTTTCTGAAAGACTCAGACCAGACCGTCTGGCACCAACGACCACGCCAGGTTCAAATCACTTACACCACTGTCCATCCCCATTCTCATACTTCGTTTCAAATTAAGCAGATTGTCTCGATCGTTGCTAAACGCCAAAATGCAGTGAGTTCCTGCCAGGTGATTATTTAATTAGATATCTGCATTAACAAGCAGGTGAACATATGTACAGATTTTTTTTCCTGATAATTACATTAATTGCTAGATTTGTAAAGTGTCAGAAAATTGTGAAAATAGCCACCAGTAATCAGAAATTCTGAAGTACATGTTATAACAAAAAAGAAAAACAGCATTTACTGTTTGTTGTGTTACCAGACCGCCACTCCAGAGATCTAAAAATACTACCACATGAGACTGAAAAGCAAACAATCCCTCATAGCTGAAATGTTGTAAGAAAGCAGCACAGTATCCTGACTTGACTAAGACTCAAAATATCAAAATAATTGCTGTTATTTTTCTTTTGATTGATCGTTTAGGATCAGAGTGCCTAGTGTGGTGGTTAAACAGGATGGCATGATTGACAGAGACTCCCTGAAGAGAGAGTGCTATCTAACCAGGATAGCTCAATTGAAGAATCAATAATTATGAGTTATACAGCCGCTGAGTAATCATGCATCAAGGTCCCTAAACCTATTCCCTTAAGATGAGTAAACCCAAATGACATCTTAGTTTAAGCTCCACCAGC
>VURO01048813.1:16637-34922 GCA_015108175.1 Pelvicachromis taeniatus
TTTAAAAAAAAAAACAATAACTAAAAAAAAAAAAAAGCAAAGACTACATAAATATATTGCAATACATTTTTCAAAAATTCTCAAGTGTCAAGTATAGATTGAAAGGTGGTGCTGTGGTTAACGCTATTGCCTCACAGCAAGAAGGCCCCGAGTTCAACCTCATCATCTGACCCAGGCTGTTCAGTCCAACGCTCGCTTCAGATGACATGCAGTTAGTGGGGTTACGTTAACTGGTGATTCTAAACTGCTCAAAGGATGTGAATGGTTCCCTGTCTCTGTGTGCCTCTGCAATAGACTGGTGAACTGCCCAGAGTGTACCATTCCTCTTGCTACGTTAGCTGTGATAAGCTCCAGCCTCCTGATCCTGAAATGGAAAAGTGGAAGAGAATGGATGTAGGTATGAAAGTTTCAAGTCAACTATTGGTCACCATCTCCTCATATGGATGCCTTATTCCATCCCCCTATTGGCCAAAAACTTCCACCAAAATGTAACAACACATTTCCTGAAAGAAAAAGGAATGTGGGATGGAAGGGTTTAGTGAAAATATGTTTCAGTTCTGGCTTCTTCAATCAACATTAATCTTCCAGTTTACTGGGTTGATATATTCCAACTTAAATACTATTATTATCTGTATTAAAAATCCAGGAAGACAGTGTGAGCAAGCTCCATAGTGCTAAAATACATAGAAAAACATATAAATCAATAAAAACACATAATATAAACTCATTCCCAGTGGGTGTTCATTCTATTGGGGTTGCCTTTTGCCACCAATTCTGTTATAATTTTTTGGAAAAAATTTCTAGTTACAGCAAAGGGATGCAAGATGTCAGGTTTGATTATCTTTTCTTGTTCGCTTTATTGTGCTAGATAACATTTAGCTTGCACTGGGGTGGTGCGCAGCCAAGTTTCTCCGTTGAAAAAGGGTGGAGTATTCACCGTCTGAGCTGCTGCTTCTCCACGTTGAGGTATTTAAGCATCTCAGGGCCTGGTTTATGAGTAAAAGCAGAAGGGACCTGAAGAATAACAGATGAATCAGTGAAACAGTATCAGCAGATTTACCGATCAGTCGACATTCCTACTTCCACTATGGTAGCTGTGAGTAGTGACCAACAGAATTAGCTGAACGGCAGTTAGGCTCTCCCTTAGATATAGGGTGAAGAGCAAAGTCATTCAGTATAAGCTCAGAAACTAGCATTTGACAAGGATGCCTACTGGTTTTGATTGGGAATACAATCCACTATCACTTTAATCGGCTTTACATTACAAAATTACATTCACGTGGTTGAGAGAAGGGTATTTTTTCACTGAACAAGGTCAAGCTAAGATCGTCCCCATTTCCAGTTTCTGTTCTACTGGGAAATCCCAGACTGTGTCTTTTCTTGACCTCGTACAAGCTTAAACTGAGTCTTATGTTAAGGGCAAGGTTTCAAAGGGCTGGGTCTGTGACCCAGAATTTTGTATGTTTTGTATTTTTGATTTCTTGTGATGTATTAGAGTAATGGTAAGTGTTATTATTAGTATGTCTTAGTTAGGTTTTACTTTGGTTTTGTATTTCTAGATCTTAGGTTTTGGTTCTGCATTCCCTCTGTCCCGTTCTGTCAGAGGTACTTACTACTTAGGTTTTGGGACACAACTTGTGTCTCCTTCCTGTGTGTCATTTCCTTGTTTCCCATTTTGTACTTATAGTGTGTGTTCTCTTGTGCTCGTCACTGGTCCGTCTGTTTCTTCTGTGTTTTCTCTCTGCATGTCACCCCGTGAATTTGGCTTTCAGTTCTTTTATTAGATTATCCCAGTTTAGGTTATTTCTTAGTTCCTGTCCTCGTCACCTCCAAGTCAGTGTGTATTTTCACTACGCATCAATAAAGCTCTCTCTTCGCATCTAAGCCAGTGCCTGTATTTTGGGTCCTTCTCTCACCTCCACACGGCTTGCCTCGCGAGCTGTGACATCTTCAAAATGAAAAACTATTATTATAAATTATTTATAGGAATAATGTTGTAATAACAAGAAAGAAATATCTCAGTAATGCTCATTGTGTAAGTTAATAGAATTCTCAGGAATATATGTGTTGGTCTTTAAAACACTGGTGAATCAGAGATTTCAGTTACCAGTAGGCAGCTTGTAACAACATAGTGTTTTGTTTGTTTTTTGTTTTCTTTTTTCACTGACATGTTATACATTTATCAGCTTTCCATGGAGCGGTCATACTTTATCCATTGAACGAGGTCCAGTTAAACTAGATTTTCCCATCACTTACAGTTTCTATACTACCCAAGAGCTGACTGATGCTTGTAGCTTGATGTTAATCTTACACACATGAGAATGGTATTGATCATATCAAAATTCCCTGAAATGTCTTTTTGTGTTTAGATTTATAAAGATTTTACAATCTCCCTTTAAATATGAAGCGTCACAATGAAACCCTTCCTGTAGACTATTTATGCATGGTGTTTTTGTTTGTTTGTTCTTTCTACTTTACTTTCCAATGCAGAAGAGACTTTGGGTATAGTACAGACGTCACTGTACAGAACTAAGAATACAGAAGTAGGATAGAAAATTGGACTTCTTTTTCCTGCAGAGCCTCTAGTCTTTAAATAAGTGTTGCACCATGTTGAGGATGTTTTCTATGTCTTTACTGGCCAATGGAGTAACAATACCTAAGAGGATGTCAAAACCTTTGGAAACATGAATTTTCATTTTAGTTATTAAATAATCTAAGTTAAAAACAGCAGGAAGGAGAATGTGACAAGCTCTAGACAACCCAAGTCCACCCACTGACCAAATGTTGTGTGTGGTTCCCTCATGTGGTAGAAAGCAGATGCTGCAAGGTCTGTCTTTAAAACAGACATCAAGGAGGATATTACAATTAATCTTTAGGTGCTATACTTTAACTCACCTTTCTGCACATTCAAGGACATATCCTTGAATGTGCATATTAAAAAAACAACTCCAAGATTCCTCACAGTGTTACTGTGGGCCAGAGGTAATGCCATCGAGAGTATCTGGTTAGGTCATCCAGGTGTACAGACTTAAGTCAATATTAATAAAGCTATTCTAAAGTAGAATTTTTCAAGCCAAGAAAGAAATGACAATAATATATACTGTGTGAAGTACCTGACTTCTCAGTATCAGCGTTACGATTAAGACGCAGGAGAGTCAGACAGATTAGATCTGCTTGTTCCATTAAATTAATGGTTATATTTGTGTAAAACTTTCAGCACTGAGCAAAAGCAAAGAATACATATAGAATAAATAAATAGAAATGAAATTCATAATCAAACATATTCATAATTCATAATTGAAACATATACTAAGCCTCAGTGCAAATCTAATGTAAGGTTAACAAGAACGGGTATTCCATTTTATTTAATCAGCAAAGTTGTTCCAAAAAATATCTATATTTCTTACATTCACCAGGGAAGCACCAAGACTGTAGAGCAGGGATGTCAAATATAAGGCCCAGTGGCCAGAATTGGCCTGGTAAAGACTTGAATCCAGCCCACTGGAGATATAAAGGACATAAACTTTGGAGTTTTAATGGTATTTTCATATGATTTACATTATTTGGTTTGCATTAAAAAAATTTGAATGTAAGAAAAAAAAAAAGAGATTGTACTATTTGGACTTTCTGACCCTCGTTTTTTCTTAAGGTTGACCTTGGCCCTCTGGAAAAGTCCAGAATTCCCTTTGCAAAAAACCTGGACGTGTTCTTTGATGACAATTTTTCATTTGAGAAACAAATAAATTCTGTTGTAAAAAGCCAGCTTCTTCCAGCTCAGCGCCCTGGCAATAACTAAGAACATTTTGTCATCTGCTGACTTGGAGAAAGTGACCCATGCATTTATTTCATCCAGGCTTGACTACTGTAATAGTCTTTATTGTGGTATCAGCCAGGCTCTATACTCTCGTCTTCAGCTAGTTCAGAATGCTGCAGCCAGCTCTTGACAGGCACTCGTAAACACGACCATATTTCCCCAGTGTCGGCTTGTTTACACTGGCTTCCAGTACATTGTAGAATTGATTTTAAGATTTCTTGCTTGCTTTTAAATCTCTAAATGGATTAGCTCCATCATATCTCTCTGACCTATTAGCTAAAAATACTCCAAATAGAACTCTCAGGTCAGCTGATAAGTTGCTTCTAGCTGTTCCTAGAAGCAGGCTGGAAACAGAGGAGACCGGGCCTTTGTGACTGCTGCACCCAAATCCAGGAACAGTCTACCTCTTCAAATTAGGATCTCTCCAACACCCGACATTGTTAGAAACCTGCCTGAAGAAGATGGATGGATATATTGTTCACACAGTAAAATATGATGTTCCCTTTCTCCTTTACTAAAAATGGCACAAGAAATAGAATAAATAAAAACAAGTCAACAAACCACAAAAATATTCTCTGTGTATACTGAAAGCAAACCATGCAAAGAAAATTGATACCTCATACATGCATGTCTCTAAGCTGTCATACAGGCTTTAAGTGATAAACAGTGTTACATGTATGTGTCACAATCACGATGCTCAGATGGATTAAAAGCTTAAACATTTTCTTAATAATTAACATTTACAATTCCTAAAAACAAAGAGTGATTGTGTGGGAATTCCCCTTTTTGTTGTCATTGTCCACAAGGCTTCAGAGCCACCAGTACAAAGTTTCTTGGAGAGAAGTTTGGGTTGAAGAGAGGAACAAGCTGACTGTCCACACCTGTAGAGAGACAGTCAAGGTTTGAGATAAATGGATGGATGGCTACACCATACAATCATATTTAAGTCATGTGACAGCATCAATTGGCCAACCATTCTCTTGGAGGTAGATCATCCTGTCCAGCAGCACCATTGTCTCCACCACAGGGGCCAGCAGCAGGGTCAGGCTGAAGTACACCACCACCCTGCCCTGTTTCTTCAACATGGCCTCCACTCGCCCCAGGTCCAGGGGCAACTCAGGAGGCAGTCCGACCCGAGCCAGACCCAAACGAGCATATCTGGGAGGTGTGACAAATGTAGACAGAACAGGTCAGGATACTTTACTCAGAAACTAAAATTATTCTTCCAGAAAATAAATGAAACATGCAAAAATTACACCAAACGAGCATATCTGGGAGGTGTGACAAATGTAGACAGAACAGGTCAGGATACTTTACTCAGAAACTAAAATTATTCTTCCAGAAAATAAATGAAACATGCAAAAATTACACCAATTACACCTGTCTGTCTTTGTCCAGGACTCCACCAGGGGCTGAGCAACCAAACTCACAACACATGTACCTCTTAGGAGGTTCTCATCTATATCACAGATTATGATATCATCCAGTTGCCTAGTCACTACTGAGGAAAAATTACCAATTTTTAGCCTGTATAACAACATCATATCATTTTAACTTCACATTAACATGTTATTCACATCCACAAAATTTGAATTATGCAAGATATATTATGAAGCCATTATGTTCTCTGACAACCATCTAGTAGCCTCTAGCCTAACCCTAGCCATCTAGCCTCCGCAGCTTATTAAACCAACATAAACACAATGTATTACTTACATTTCATGACTATAACATCTTATTTATAGCCACAAAAGTGGATTTATACTTCATCATGTTACGATGTTATAACCACCTCGCTTTGGGCTAAAATGACCAATTTTTAGCATTTAGGCATGAAAAGGCCAAACAATACTATAACATGGGCATGCACTATTATTATAAATTTAACGATCCTCCTCCTGTTGTACCAATTATTGCTGCATTTTTAGACAACTGACAAACCATATCAGCTGAAATGCAAGACATGTGCAAATACTTTTACTCACTCTGTAAAAGGTAATAGGTGGGATTTCTTGATGGTCTGGATTCCTGCCCTGCGCAGATCTGGCCTCGTGTCTCTGATGAAGGTCTCAAGCATTGCTCTGTAACAGTGCGACCTGAGCAACTCGCTTTCTTCCCTGAGTCTCCGCACATAGTCCTCCACAGCATGACACGCCCCCTCTCGGGCCTTATAGGACAACTGATGTCCTGACAGTCCTGACACCCAGGAGCTCATCGGGTAGCCAAACTCTGACTGAACTGACTCTTGACCCGGTGTTGGTGGAGCAGGAGGTATGACCAGTCCTGGAGGGCTGGGGTTTTCTTTGGTTGTGATTTTCATGTAACAGCATGCCACGGAGGTGATGCCGCGCACATGGGGGCATTTGACAAAATGGCGGAGGAGGGTGGCACTGAGGTCACCGCAGGCATGGAGACCAGTCAGGACAAAGTTTGGATAGCCTTGCAGGCTGTCTTCCTCAGAGTGATTGTCAGAGTGGGTGCCTGAGCAGCACTTTTCGTCAACGAATTCCACTCCGGACGTCTTGTTTGACTTTTGTTGTTTTGACAGTTTAAACTCTGGAGCGTTAGAATCCGAATGAGCATAAGTCTGAACTACATGGAGGCTTCCCTTTTGCACAGAGCTTCGCAGTTTCTTTTTGCTGGGTCCAGATGGAGTTGAGGGACCTTCACTGACACGATCTGCAGCTTTTAGCTGTTTGATGAAAGCCTCCCACGATGCCTTCGGGTTTACCCAACCGGTGACGTGGTGAGGAAAAGTTTGTGCTGAAATGTGAGAGGAGCAGTTCTAGGACGCAAAAGATGTTCATTAATATTTCTGTTGATCTGTACTATAGTTTGAGGTAAAACGTAAATAATCAGCATTTCTATATAATTAATTCATTAAAAATACTCATAATAAAAACTGTCACTGATTGATAAATCACACTATCATCACTCTGTTGTTCCCCTAGGCTTTAACAAATGTTTGCGTCAATTTCAGGCCAACATCTCAAACTTAAAGCTTGATCAATAAGTGTGTTTTTCCATTCTTACTGCAGCAGTTGTCAGTGAAAAAGCATCCAGAAACCACTACTGTTTGAGACTAGCTAGTGAAGAGAGTGGGAGTATCTAATATGTAAAGAAGCTGATATTTTTAAGAGTTGACAGAGAGGAAACTAGAACTTAAGAGAGTGTATAACTGTTCTTAAATTCGTCAGGTAGAAATAACAAAAAAATCCAGGTGAATGGCAATGTTGCCCTCCATCTGCTACAGGTGGAAAAGCCCACCATTTGAAACGAGGGTTAACAAATGATCCTGAATGCTGGCGTGCCAGTGTTTACACTTTGTATTTGCTGCCCCCAAGTGGCAAAAACGGAAGTGTTAATCGTGCCTTTAAATACACATCACAGGGGATGCTGCACTTTAACTCACACAGCTTTGTCAACTCAACACAGTTCAGTACTCATTTATAGGTTTAAACTTCTTTATCACACCCAGAATGCTCTGCCTGACAACAGGCATTAACTTTTTTAAAGAGGAAAAACATGAAAAAACTATGTTTGAAAACTGTAAATAATAATTAATAAGGAAGAGTCAATGGTAGAGCATTAAGCATAATACTTAAGTATTCTATTAACCTTACGGGACCATTTAGAGTTCTCTGAGATCCAGACTTTATTTAGAAACTTACAGTGTGCAGTAATATTTGAACATCACTAACCTTTCTCTGCGTCTCCTTCTCCAAGGCCCACACTAACTGTCCATCAAACTTGGATGCCATAATAACTAGGGTTGGATCAGCTTCAATAGCAGTCACAGAAAGTCCAAGTCCAAAGGACAGGAAACGAGTCAGATGACCCTGGTTAGGCAAAAATGGAACTCAGCGTTTACTGTGGCACGATTTACTGCTTCGTTTTTGCTTTCAACTTTTAAAAAATGTGCATGAAAATTAACTTTATAGTCTTTTACTATAGAACAATGAAACCTAATTCCATGCCCATTAACATTAAAGTTCTACCCTAAACAAATGTATTCAATGTATTTATGTGTTAAAATGATGCGACTGTGAGTGATACCTGCCCAGAGCCCACATCTACCACTCTGTTGCAATCAGTCTGCTCACAAAGTTGCTTAACCAGCTGGAAATATAAAAATATATATTAATATGATTCTAAACAGAAAAGCCAAGACATGCTAAAGCAGCCACCTGTAAGCATACATACTGTGCCGAGCTTGCGAATCTCATGCTGTTTCTTGGGTTTAACATGCTTCCTGAAAATGTGACCCAGGAGGGAGCTCTGACTGTGATTTTCCAGGAACTCCTTTGGTTTCACTGACCCGCCTACCCTGCATCCCTCACTCCTGCTCTCCCTAGAAAATGCCAGGGCATGAGCGGTGGCACGGAAAGCCAAGAGAGACAGAGGCCACACTGAAGGATATCTGTAATAAGAAAGGTTTTAGGTAATTAATTACCTAATAGGGAGATGCTTTTTTATTGATATGGTATTATATGAAGGGCACAAACCACTTAAAAAAAACCCCCAAAACATTTCGGCAGTAACTCCTATTACAGCTGACTACAAATGAGCCTCGAATCATGCTTTGCTTTTGGTGCTTTAGTTTCTTTACGTTTTACACCTTAATTTCGTGCTGATTTGGATATCTGCAACCTTGCTTTAAGGATATGTATAAGGCCTAATTATAATCCAGTAGTACCTCCTGTCTTCATGAGTGGCATCCAGCAATAGATCTGCAATCTGTGGATATGACAGGTCCTGCAACACAGGCTGCCAGCTGCTGGGTAATGTGTGCCACAGATCTTCTGTGAAGAATTCCTGTAGAAGGGATAACATACTGATAAGAATCCAGCCGTTATACTGTGTAAGTAAAACTTGATTACATTTCATAGACCATACTTTAAAGTCATGTGAAAAACAAAGTACACCTTTACTACTTCCACAGAAATTAGAAGGGTGCATAACAGCCAGTCAACGCTAATTGAATGCACTTGATTAACTGATCATCAGCAAGCGTGACCAGCCTTAATAAAGCAGAGGTTTTGTCCTTTGAGCATGTGAAACCAAAGTGGAGATGTCTGGCCCTAATGAACAGCACCATAGTAGATTATCAGCACAACACACATCATACCAACTATCAGTCACGGTGTTGGAGGGATTATGATTTGGGCGTGTTTTTCTGTCACGGGATCTGGGCAGTCATTAGATCGACCATGAACTTGGTATACCAAAGTATTCTAGAGTCAATTATCAGATCATCTGTCTGACAGCTGAAGCCTGGGCTAAATTGGATTATGCAAGGGGCTGATGATCTCAAGCACAGCAGCAAATCTACAATAGAATGACAGAACAAGAAAAGAATCAATGTGTTCCAATGGTCCAGTCAAAGTCCAGACCTCAACCTGAATGAAATTCTGTGGTGGGGCCTTAAGAGAGTTTTGCATAAAAAATGCCTGCAAACCCCCAAAATCATTGATCTACTTGTTTCGCAAAGGTACATAATCACTTGTCAAGAGAGGGCACTATTGACTATGATATGTACGAAACAAGTTAATAAATGTGCACAGTAACATGTAGTTTTAGAGACCTGGTTATTTACTTATGGCAAACATAACAAAAAAACAAAACCACTGGGCAAGCTGCACACTTCAGAAATATCTATCGATACGCACAATTATGTAGGAGTCGGACAGGTGGCTGTACTGAGACAGAAATGTGGCGAGTTTCTTGGCTAGTTCTCTCTGCTGCTCCGCTGTGAAACTTGTAGTAAACATCTCGACATCCTGAAGCTAATGCTAACAAATTAGCTCGTTAACATCGTTTTATTTTATTTTTCTAGTTAAGACCAAGTGTGTCTAAAATACCAAAACTATTACAACCATGTCCATAAAATACAACTATTACGTTAAAAGTATTTCCTTTAAATTTTCAGAACTGACAATTGCTTTTAGCCACTAGCTTGTTTCCGTCGCTAAATGCAACTTTCACATTTTCGATGGAATCGTGATGCATTTAGGTACTCCCGTAATTTCAGACACGAGTGTACAAAAATTCTAAAATTAAAATCTTAATTTTAAACTTCAGAAAACAATCTCCTACTTGGTTCCTTATATATATATATATATCCGATATGGGGTTTTATTAATAACTTATAATAAATCTCTATAATAAATCTCTCCCTAGTCTGAGTAAATAATACATTATTTAGTGGAGTTAGTGGAAAACAAGTTTTAAGAGTTTTAGTTTAGTATATTACTCTAAGTTATTGTGCATATCAAGTTTAAAATATTCTATGACTCCAAATAAATATAATAGCGGGTTTGAGATACCAGAGATTCATACCAAAGTAGAATTTTCACGATGGACAAAGGATATGCAAAGGCAGCATGCCCCGGATGCAGATCTGATCTACATCCGGGGCATCATCCGTTCAGGGCAGGAGGATTCGTGCGGTTCACGTGTATCGGGTCTGGTTTTATGTTTCTAAAAGTTAATTTTAGACATTTCCTTTGAGGGCATATATCGGTATTGCCCGATCAAATGTTCACAAACAGAAAGAGAAACTGTCCATTGAGAGAAACGATCAAATAACAGTGTTTGGTATTCAACGTTAGCGTTTGCGGGCTAACCGTAGCAGTCATTAGCTAATGTTAGTATTAGAAGATTTTGTAGCATCCAGCAAGTACAGCTGATGAGGTTTCCTGATGCATGCTCAGTCATCCAGATAAGGAAATGAGGTTTCCTTATCTACAGGTTCCCCCAACGTTGTAAACAGTACTGTTTGTAAAGTTTGAATATGCGACATGACTGGGACAGTTCCTGTTCCTGCTCATGTACCAGTTGCTTGTAAATCCCGTATAAAGTTAGCTTGAAGATTTTTCACAATCCCTCAGGTTACGTGTTCAGCTGGGTAAAGTGTTCTTCTCAACTACGGCCACAAACTATCACGTTGCAATAAAGAAGTAAACAATTAAGGCATCTACTGTGAAAGGCTGGATTAGTAACAGTGTTTACAATATCAATCTGGCAACTAGTCCCAAGTGACGTTACATCCCCAAATTGGTCTAGGGCAGGGGTCACCAACCTTTTTGAAAGTGAGCGCTACTTCTTTAGTACTGTTTAATGTGAAGGGCTACTAGTTTTACACACACTTCTGAAATAACAAATTTCTTCAATTTAACTTTAATTATATGTTATAATTAATGATATTCATCTCTGTAAAGACATTGATTATGGCAACTGTTTCTGTGGAGTCCAGCTAGCGCTGATCTAATATTTAATAATAAACATTTTTTTATATATATTATCTCTAACAAATTGATACCAATGCAATTGTGATTTAAAAAAAAAAAGCAATAAAAATAGATGCAGCTTACTGGTAAGTTGTTAAAGTGAGCTATTTTTAGAACAGGCCCACGGGTTACTCATATGGTCCTTGCGGGCTACATGGTGCCCGCGGGCATGTTGGTGACCCCTGGTCTAGGGGTTAGATAATTAGATATATGGATACTTGATTGGCTTACACAAGGAAAATGATTGTGTTACAGCAACTTTGCATGACTTTGCATCTTGAGTGCAAAAAAAGTGCACAAATTTTTTGTATACCACAGGGATGAAAAACAGCATTTTTAAGAACTGAAATGACTTAAACAGTAAAAATAAAACTTAGATTGTAGTGAATATTAGTAGTAGTAGTGAAAATCGTTTTAATAAATGATATATATGAAAAGAAAGAAATGAATCCCTTAATCGTCCCACAGGGGGAAATTACTTCTCTGCATTTGACCCATTCACTCAGTGAAGCAGTGGGCTGCCATCAAACCAGGCGCCCGGGGAGCAGTGTAGAGACTGTATCTTGCTCAGGGGTACCTGAGGGGAAAGCGGTTCATAATACGGAGATATGTCTGTAAAATGTTGTGCCTGAGAAGTATTTTCAGCTCACAGAAAGATGAATTATTGGACAGTTTCACAGAGAACAGTAGCAATGATTTCCTGAACTGTTCTTTGTAGCAGCGAGGGTTGACTAAATTTGAAGGAGAATGAACTCAGTAGTAAAATTTGCAGGCATTTTCAGGCACTTGTCTTAAAATCGTAAATTCTTACAGGTCATTCATTGGTTATAATTCCACAAATCCAGCCACAGTTTGATAATATTGTGTTTGCCTTGCAGGAGGAAACTTCTAAACTGGACTAAAACCAACAAGGACCTGTTGAAGGATTACAAATAAGCAGATCTATGAGGTTGTTTTGTGGGAGAGTGTGTGTTTTGAAATTATTAAATTTGATGTAAACATGTCTGACATTTGGATTAACTTATCTCTTGATGGAACTGCACAGAAAAAAGCTCCAACAGGCAGCCTAAACAGGAAAAAAGAGTGGCTGCGTAGAAAGAGACACAACCGTGGAGCAAAGGGGTACAGGGAAGGTAAACACAAAAACAACCAGTATAGGCAAGACATCAGACAGAGCCAAACTCCACTTCAGAATGGCACTTCCATTAAATGTCCACCATCTCCCACTTCCACACAAAACAAAAGTTTACCGTGTCTGGCCAGTGCTTCACACAGTAGTAGTTCCTTGCCTCCATGTAATGAAAAACCAAAGGAGCCCCTGAAATCAGCAGCCAGCAGCCCTGGATCCTCAGTATCGAGCACCTGTAAGCCTGTCACCATGTCATCAGGGAACCCTTCTAAGTATGTCGCTATTGACTGTGAGATGGTGGGCACAGGACCAAAGCGCCTCAGTGAGCTTGCACGCTGCAGCATAGTATCCTATGAAGGAGATGTGATTTACGATCAGTTTATCAAGCCCTCTGCACAAATCACAGACTACCGTACACGATGGAGTGGCATTCGATGCCGTGACCTCGTTGGTGCCATGCCATTCGCCCAGGCCAGGATGGAGGTGAGAAAATTGTACTTTGTTTTTTTTTTTTAATGATTTAGCGTGTTCTTTTTCAGTGTAAAATGCATGTCATCAGAGGAGTTATGAGAGAGATGTGGGCAAAAATACTTAATTTAAATGTAAAGGAGAACTCAACAATTGCATTATAGTTATTGTTAATATAGTTATTAATTTGACAGATAACCAGTACTAAAATATATTGTCAGATAAAACACATTTCAATCCATATGGAAGCACGACGTGTGTGACGTACCATACAAGTTGCAGTTTCAGAGCTGTGGAGCTAGTGTAAAGACACAGTAAATACCATCGTAATCCATTTTCCTCTGTTTATCCGGTTCTAGGTTACAGTTGGTCTGGAGCCTGTAGCTGTCGAGCTGCCCAGCATGCATTTTGCCTCTGGGCAAAATGCATGCTGGGCATGCTATCACAGGGCTAGCACAGAGCGAACACAGAGCTAACAAGAAAGCCATTCACACACAAAATAGAATCTTCAATTAACCTAACATGTATGTATTTGGAGTGTGGATTTAATGAAAATTAAAAATGGAAAAAATAAAATGAAATGATAATTACATTTCCTCACAATTGTGGTAGTTAAATGTATTTGTTGTTAGTTTTCTAAAAAGCTGCTGTTAAAAAGGGAGCCCACTTATGATCAGGTATGGTATACTTGAAAGGAGCTTCACCAGTTTCATGCAGACCTGTGCTAATATTAATTCATTTGTTTAGGTAAACCAACTATTAATTTATATATGTTTTACTGTTTGGGTTTATTTACTGGTTTATTTAATGGTCTTCATGTAAAAATGAATCACAACTGGGTTAAGTTTGCCAAATTAACTTTAATTTAGAGATTGTTATTACATTCCATTGTAGGATTTGATTTTGCAGCATCCATTACTCTGTATAAACCATATGAGTTTAGTAAATAAGATGTTTTATCTGTTGGTACTACAGATACTGAAGCTGATTAAGGGTAAGGTGGTGGTTGGCCATGCCGTACACAATGACTTCAAGGTGATTGGTTACTGTCATCCCCCCGAGCTGACCAGGGACACTTCTCGAATCCCTCTGCTCAACCAGAAGGCCGGCATTGAAGGGAATCAGTGCACTTCACTGAAGAAGCTCACGAAGGCCATCTTCAACCGTGACATTCAGGTAAGACAAAGTTCTCTGTTTGGTTGAGTAGAAAACGGAAGATATGTACAGTTTGTGGAGCTAGTTTATTAGACGTGGATCCTAAAAAGAAAAACACTTGATTTTTTTTTTGTGTGTGTGTGTGCTTTAGTTGAATTCAACAGTTTTGAACTTTAGGTTTTTCAACATCGTGAACATTTAGGATTTTTCATTTTTTGCGAAGGCACATTTTTTCATGAATTACTGAATCATTGTAGTAGTTGATGTCACTGATTAACAGGAACATCTCATTTAATCGACATTAATCACACATGTGGACATTAGTAATTGTTTTGTGTGAATTACTAATCACAGTGTGTTTTTCTCATAGAATTATATTGAATTCAACACAAATATTTACCATAGAAGTTTTTTGGTTTTGAGTTATTTTCTTCTTCTTTTTTAACCTCGAAATCCTCTTTTATTGTGAAATGGGCTGTTGTCAGTGACAAGTTTAAACTGAAACCTGAATAGAAAAACAGTTTTTCAACTAAAAGGTTAATATCATGTAGTGTCATCATAATATTATAAAGTGTGATCAACATAATGCTTAACATGTGCTCTCTTGTGTCCTCAGACTGGGAAAAAGGGCCACTCCTCTGTGGAGGATGCTAGAGCCACTATGAAGCTTTACAGAGTGGTGGAACATGAGTGGGAGAGGCAACTTGCTGCCAACTCAATGGCCAGGTAGTGCCAAGTTGGGGTAAAACACTTGATATGGCAGGCGTGCAGTTTGGACTGCGTGATTTAACTGCCCTGTTGTCGTGTGAATAACAAAACCAGGAGACCTGCAATCGCTCATTCAACAAACCGGATAACCTTCTACCAGCTGCCTGAATTTAAGATAAAACTGTACTGTTGTCAATGGAGGGGAAGAATGTGAATATCTGTTGGAGCTGAAACTTCTCCTACATCAATATAAGCTTGATTTGTACTACTGGATTGAATCTATGCCTTACCATTACATCTGTATCTTCCCAGAAATTTAACTGGATTGGTCCATTTGGTAGTAAAATACTGTGTTAATGTGAGTAACACAAGGATATTGTTTCACTGAAACAAAATGTAATAGGCCACAATTGTGTCTAGCTTTCCCAAAAAAGCTAACACAGTTGCCAGTTTTCAGCCAGTGTATCTATAAGTTGTTGGGTTTTTTTAACCATAAAAGTCTGTATATAGACATTGTAAATAATTTCACAAGTAAATGCCAGGAGACTTTCTAGAAGGACGTTGGTGTTGGTATAGAGGCAGGTGTTTTGAAGCCTTTTCTCTTTTCTGTTTCAGTAAAGATGAGTGTTTTATATTTATTTACTGCAAGTCCAGCAAGATCAGCTCAGTGTCATTCTTAATGGAAGTGTAATGGAGACACATTTGTCCAAAGTCCACAAGTAAACATGCAAAAAGCTGCAATGGCCATTAATGTCCTGTAGAGATTCAGTGCAGGACTATAAATCAAGCTTTAATTGCAGCTGTTACATTTTTTGTCAGGGTTTTACACTGTGTTCAAATGGTGCTCATGCCACTTGGGGGCAGTCATGTCTTTGCTGGAACATTATTATGTGATGTAAAGTTTCTAGCATTTCACACATGTTTTTTTTGTTGTTGTTTTTTTACCAAATCAGCACTGAGCTGTAGTAGGACCGCATTTTATCCAGCATCATGTAAACACTGTAATCAACTGTTGTTATATTTTTTTACCATGTGAACACCAGTGAAAAAGAAAGTCAACTCTGACTAAACGAGCATTAGTCAAACATCTAATTTTATTCAGAACCATAACTGAGATTCAAGAAAGACTTAACCCATGAGTCATGCGTGTAGATTTTATTAATGTGTTTTAAGGACTGATTTGATAATATCGCAGACATTTATAAAGCTTGCATTGTTAAATTTATTGGTGTTAGTTATTATTATGAAAAAAACCTTAAAAAAATCTTCTCTCCCATTCCACAAAGTACTTATATTTAGACTTCAGGGTTCACACTGCTAGCTACTGGTTTGATCTTCCTCTCATTTCTGCTTATACAGGAGTGGCTGATCATCTTCCCTCTTTCCACCTCTTTTCCGCCAAGTTCAAGAAACATAAGTGGTGATTTTCTGAATTTGTGCAATTTTCTATGCAATGTCTGTTGAAATGTTATCCACTCTACTGTCATCCTGATTTTAAAATTGATAAATCATTACAGCAGTAATTTTGTGGTGTTACAGTAATTGGGTGTAAAGAAACCAACACAACTGAGATAACATTCAAAAACTTAAGTGCTCAAAACACTGTTTAACTTTTCAATTTGAAACACTCTTCCCTGTTTTTCCACATTATTTTTGTAATGTGGATAAAAAACTAGCAATAGTGCCATCTGTGGCCATTTAAGGTACTGAAAGTCTAACACTTTGTAGTGAGTTTTTTCATTTTAGAAGGACTTTGGTACTACTCCCTCATCTGAACAGCACAAATGAGCTCTCTGGTAGTCTCTGATACATAACTCAGGAAGAGGAAGTACATCAGTTTGAAAAACGGGTGCCTCATGGGTCCTCTGTTGGCAGCTTTATTATGCTCCACAAAGCACTAGTCTCAAAATCAACAGGGAACAGTCGACTCCTGGAAACTGGCCTTGTGGACAGAGTTGCAAAGAATAAAATACCTGCCTGGTACTAGCCAATAGAGGGAATGATTAAGATGGGCAAAAATGTGCAAACACTGGATAAGGCAAATTAAAAAAGAAAATGAGGTTTAGGGTTTATTTATAAGATTAGATGCCATTTGTCAAGAAATACCTTTACATTTCCATTTCCTTTTGGCGGGGAATAAAATGAAAAGCAGAGCACAACAATTCCAACTTGTGCTGGTCCAGATTCCTGCAATAAATCGACTACCTGAATGCCAGAGGTCTACAAGAGTATAATTGCCGCCAGTGGATGTTTTTTTTTTTAAACAAAACAAAGATTGAAGGACAAAATTTAAAATATTTTTTGTGTGTTCCAGTGCATTCTGGTGCATCCTGCAGATGCTTAGAATATGTCTATATCTAAAACAGCAATCATTATGCATCTCCCTGCATTCAACCATACTTGTTATTAATATCTGGCTCTTCCACAGCATGTCTTTTATCGTGTCTTCCTTTCACCCCAACCGGTCGCAGCAGGCTCAGGCAGGTTCTGCCTGAGACTGGTTCTGTCGGAGGTTTCTTCCTGTTAAAAGGGAGTTTTTCCTTCCCACTGTCACCAAAGTGCTTGCACATAGGGGGTCATATGATTGTTGGGTTTTTCACTGTATGTATTATTGTAGGGTCTACCTTACAATGTAAAGCACTTTGAGGCGATTGTTGTTGTAATTTGGCGCTATATTAATAAAATTGAATTGAACTCCAATGGCCTGATAGCTGAGTACTGAGATTACTTGTTGTTAGTGTTACTTTGCGTCTCAGAACTCAAAAGTCTTTTGATGGAACAGACTTTGGTCAAATGTCAGAAAGGCTAGCCTTTCCACAGAGCTGCATCAATATATTTCTACTCTTCCAACTTCACACCACTTTGCTGGTGTAAGCATACGATTCTTCCAGAGTCTCAGGCTGTTCCACTTTATGTTCCCTTTGGCAGCTGTTTGTCCTTAAAGGTGAACGTATCAGCATTTTTTTTCCCCCACTGTGAATTCAGCACTAGTGAATTAATTATACAGAATGCCATCCTTCCTGAGAAAGCAACACCAGACATCTGCTGTAGCAGAGAAGCTCATTATAATAGTAGAAACATACCAAACGTCACAGGCAATACTGTGCACAAACACCAACTGATTCACCAGCACTTTTTAGGTCTTTGTTAGAAAATCTCTACATACCCCCAAAACACCATGGCGTCACATTCTGAGAGCTCAGCAGCACAGATTTGTTGGATTTAGCACACGTCCGCTGTGCTCTAAACTGGGATTAACTTTATTTTATAGTAACACTGGATCAAATATCTAATATGTAATTTGAATGTGGTGGCACAAGGGCACTCACAAAGTGTAGGAAGCCTTGAAGACTAATATCCTATCTTGAAATTTTAAAGTTATCTAAAGCTGCATCAATATGTAATTTTTCTTTCGTGTTTTTTTTTAAACAGGTTTTTATCAAATTTACCTCGATAATTTTGCTGATAGGGACGTAACACTGTCATGCCATGGCAGATGAATTAACACCAGGTTATTCACACCCCTCTTTGCTCTATGTAGCTTTTCATAATCTGTTAGCAGCTGTTTTGGCTTCTCAGCTGGCTAACAGCTCATCAACCTTGTACGTGGCAAATTCTGGCAAAACCATGTAGGTAGACAAATATATACAGTATATATATGTGTGTGTATATATATATATATATATATATATGTGTGTGTGTGTATATGTATATGTATATAT
>VURO01048814.1:2491-13041 GCA_015108175.1 Pelvicachromis taeniatus
CAACTGCCGGACACAGGCGCCACCGGGCCCTCTGACCATCACCAGTAGGCAAACATGGGGTTAGTATCTTGCCCAAGGATACTTGGGATCGAACCACCGACCTTCCGGTGAGGAGGTGACCCGCTCTACCACCTGAGCTACACTTTAACAACAGACCTGACCTTCTTAAACTAAGAAAAAAAGCTTTGATGGGAGCTGGCTGCTTAAAAAAATCTGAAATTAGCAGAAGAAATCATCAGCAAATGCAGTTAAGTACAAAATTTGGATGTAACTAAGGAACGCTACAGGACGGTTTGTCTGCACTATTAGACTTTAAAGGTTTCAGTGAAAGCAGTCTGGATGCATCGTATCATTTTAAGAGTTTCCCTTCCTGATTAAATGAAGGCGACAAAGTAAAAATGGGTGGATATTTTACTGGCAGCCGTCCCACAGACACAGGAGGACCCCGTCAGTTAAATCAGCTGTCGGAGCATTTGGCTCTCAGCGGCACGTGATTTAAAGCCCTCGTTGCAAAACTTCTGTGGGATCAGATGGGAGTAAGACGCACATGTATTTATGTCTATGTGTGCAAGCCTTCATGTCAGAGCATGCCTGAGCACTTGTGTGCAAAGGCTGAGCGTGTGTTATCACCAGCTGCTGCAAACCGAGCTTGTTTTCATCGCTTGCTTGTGTCCTTTAAATATCTGGTACCGAAACAGACTGCAGTGAAAAAGATCCTTTTTTGTTTTCTGTCTGGTGTATAGAGATACAAGTGGAAACATTACATATCAAGAACACATACTGCGTGGTAGGACTCACCTATAAGTGTGACCCACATTGAGAGTGCAGTGCCGTAAACACTGAAGTACTCCAGGATGTCGTACCTCATGAAACACAAGATGGAGAGGCCTGGTCCGTCACATGCGTGGTAGATCTGCAGGAAAGCAGCATTCAGGGATATGAGCCACTCTCACATCACCCTCTCTACAGTTCATCACAGCTACCTGCTTGTCAGGTCATTGAGATTAAAGAGCAGGCAGGTGGAAGCAACAGTTTCTCACCGCAGTGAAGAACATGGTGAAGAAGTAGACCATGGCCTCCATGTGGAAGCCCCTCTTGGCGGCCACGCTGGCTGTAGGCAGGAACACCAGGCTGCTGACTGTAGGGAGCAGCATCTTGGCGATAAAGGCACCCATCGCTCCTGAAGAGACGGTCGACTCAGAGCTTGTAGATGATAGTTTATCCTTTAAGCCTTAAAGGCTCGTCAGTCGTTGTCAGGTGAAATTAAAGCTATTCAAAGTTCTTTAAAGTGGGACATCAGCTGGTGTAGTCCTTGAGTGTCTTTGTGTGTGTGAGTGAATGAGGATGCTTACACAGCACACACTCCCACGCAGCATGACCACACCCAGCTGTCCACTTTGGCCCTTTCAATTTTAAATGTCCGTGCGGATGGCAGGCCCAGTGCGGCTGTATGTGCAGCGTCATCGCTGGTCAGCTGTTAGCATACCAGTGCAACATGGGAGGGGCAGTGGGCAGGGTGAGCGCTATCCTGATATAATGTAGCATATCCATGGACAACTTGAAACCAGGACTGGACTCTTGTGAGTCAACGTGATGTTTAGGCTGGAATGAACAGACGTCCAGCTGAAAGACCAGCCCCGAAATCTTTATTGAGGCTCAAAAGATCTGGGTCGAGTCCTCGTTTGTGCAACTTTGTCCCATGATATCATTCCAACACAACGCGCGCAAAATGCAACTGCCTCGCCTCACAAGTCCTTCACACAACTGTGAAATTAGAGGAGGACAATGGCGTCTAAATCCCCATTTCATGGGAATTAAAAATCTATGTCAACATCTTTAATTAAAGGCACATCTTTTGCTAACTGCAGAAGATTTTAGAGGCAATAAGTTTTAGAAATGTGACTCCCCTCATGCCCCCTCCTATCCCGAACTTCTTCACTTTGCAAATTGAAATCAAAGAACGTGTAAAACTGTCATGATCACGCTGACTGTGTGCATGCAACGAGGAAAAGGACTTAAAAGCAGACTTGCAGGACTCACGAGTGGAAACTCAAAAAAACAGCTTTATTAGCTGACACGAAAGATACACAAATAAACCAGAGATCCAAAATAATCCACAGGAAACCACCAGAAGACTCAGGGAACACACAACGCAGGGTAGAGACGTAAACGACGCGACAGGGAAGCACAGAAAACACACAGCTTAAATAGACAGGACATAACGAGGGGAACGAGGGGCAGGAGGTGAACACGGCTGGGAGACATCAGGGCTAACGAGGACAGGGAAGCAAAACTGAACACACTGACATGAGACGAGACTTTCAAAATAAAACAGGAAACCAAAAGCACAGAGAAGACAGACAGAGACACGGCTACACACAGGGGCTTGACTAACAGAGGGAACAGAGCGAGAGGAACACAGGCAGGGGAGAGCACAGAGGCAGAACATAAAATCACAACAGACAACGCATGGGATAAATAACTAAACACAGAACACTAAGAAACAGAACAATAACCCATGGAACAGAATGAAACCAAAACACAGACAGCAACATATACAGAACACAGTGGAGGGGAAGGCAGAACACAAGACCAAGGGAACACAAACATGAGGGCAAGGGGTCTGAATCAGAAAACAACAAAAATACAATAATAAACAGAAAACGCTGGGTCCTGAGACCCAGGACCATGACAGACAGCTTCATATTGGTTGCGAAAAGAACCAACGACCAACTGTTTTAACTGCATGTGACCGCAAGTAAGTATTTTATCTAATAACAATTTTTGCCTTGTGATAATATGAGGTCAGTTTTTTTTATCCAACCTTTCATCTTTCCCAGCTGTAATTGTTGTTTCTTGCTCAACATGCAAACATGCAAACATGTAAAACATTACACTGTTGTGCATTATTATGTTAGTGTTGGGATTGACGGCTCATTAGCATATTAACCACACTACAGATTTACCAGTTTTTTCATGTTGCTTACATTTTCATTTGTTTGTTTACATTAACAGAACAATTTCAAAGAGCAATAACTAAATTAGTAAATAGGAAGTAGGAAAGACTGAAGTTCCCTTTTGTTGAGTATATGTAAATTCTTTCACAGGTAATTATTGTGGTATAATACCAAAAAAAAGTTATTAGTAAGAGGGTCTAATTTCTTTGAACAGATATGAAGGTCATCACTCTCACAATCATCATCATTATCATCTTAATTATTACTTCAATCAGCATTGTCATTATCAGTATTACCCCACTCGCATCCCTGTCGCCATCTCCCCAGTCAAAGCTTTAAGAGGCTTCATATCATAAGGAAGTCAAGTAATAAATATTTATTAGATTTCAGAGTCTGTCTTTTTTTTTTATTCTCGAGGTTAATTATTCTGTTGAATTTGCGCAGGACAAAAATTTGTCATTTGTACATCCTAGTTTTGCATATATAGTAACTGTGCAGGAGTAATGATTATGTTTTAACAGACGTCTGGGTCACTCAGGTAATTTGGTAGAGGCTGAGCTATGCTAACTGTCTGATAAAAGACGTAGCATACTTCCCAGAATCACATTAGTGTATATTGTAATGGGTTACCAGGTAATAAAGGCCGGAGGGATTGCTGCCGTAGTCAAAAATGTCAGTAGAATTAACAAAATGCTGATGTGGATCCTGTTACTTAGAGGTTGTGAATATGTCGTTATATATTGTTGAATATGTCCTTACATTAGATTTTTCATATGATTGCCTGATTACTTGCATATTTTCTTGTCACTTTACTTAACCGCTTCCATTCTAAAGCCCTGTTTCTGGGTCTGTTACTGAGAAACAAGGTGTGCCATTTTTTTGAAGGTTGCTGAGCATAGCATATTCACCGAGGAGGCTCTTTTTCTACTAACACTTAATATACCATTTGTTCGGCTTTATTTCTACTGTATCAAAATGCGGTTGAGACTTTTTAGAACACATTTATTTTGTAAAGCCTTTGATTATCGTCTAATTTGCAGTATTGATTAAGCCAAAATGAAATTGTCAATATTTGCTGGAGTTTTCCAAACCTCACTGGACTTATCGTGTGAACAAGAACCATTATATTTTAAATTTTCTCTTGACTGCACATCCCAAAGTTATTTATTTTGGCCTCACATTCTTTCCACAAGTATTGATTGAATTAGGGGATATATTTCAGATGGTAATGTCAGGCAATAGGGCTTCATTGGTTAAGGCCTTAAACTAAAACAAAATTTGAGAAATTGCTAAATGAAACAGCGGATTGTAGTTAAGTATTTATTTTACTTTTGTGAGGGTACAGACAGCCTTAGCTTATAAATGCATTGTTAAACTGATCAACCTTTTATGTGTGACTGCATCTTAGTTTACATTCACAGTTTTGTTTTGTCTTTAGTTTTTTCCTTGCAGACCTTATTCTCATTAGTACATTTTGGCTTTGCGTTCACAGAGAGCCTTGGACAAATACACCCCGGCAGAGTCCATCCTTCTTCGGTTCAGTTTTTTTCCCACACCTGGCAGGTTGTACTGCGTTACAGGGTTACCATAGCAGAAAAATTCTCTCACCTGACCTGTTCAGATGGAGAACAGCGGGGATGTTGTTATACTTTTATTTTCTCCTTTTCCTATATGATTTACACCAAATTATACTTTTAATGGGTTTGAGAAGCCATTAAAGTTCATGGTGACTGTTGAGTGGACAAATACAAAGTCATAAAAAACAAAAAGGTATAAATGATAATGATAGCTTTATATCCCTGCCAGATCAGCCAGTGTCAGGTCAGCTTAAAACTGCTCATTTGAGTTTATTGTGATTGACAGAACAAGGATTGATCCACCCCACTCACTGGCAGTGAACTTTAACACTGCAACAGACAGTGGACCACAGTGTGATGCAAATGCACGCCTACACTCTGTCACCCCAGTGGACAAGTGTCAACACTTTCTGTGAATATTGATCTTTGGACGACACTGGAATTAATATGCTTTGTACTTGTCAACACCCACAAGAGAAGCATAGCCTTGGCTCTACTTACTGTGATTTGATGAACGTTTTGCTTTAAACTGAGAGGAGAAATTCTATTTTTAGCGAACACAGCAGCATCACAAGCCTTACACAAATATACCATCCAACTGTAAATGCAACGATCTATCACAATGCCAATACTGATTCCCTTTCTTTTTTGTGTGTCTATGTGTGTGTGTAGTGTGTGTGTGTGTGTGTGTGTGTGGGGGGGGGGGGGGTTACAGTTTAAAATAATGCTTTGTTGAACTGATTAACATTTAGTCTAATAGCATTTATGAATGTAAGTTGATAGACGTACATGACAATGATAATTATATTTAAAAATGTGGACTATTTATCTGGTCAGTTAACTAGCAGTGGGAGTTGTTAAACAGTTTCAGCTGCTTTAGCGTTAATGAAATCAACAACAGGTGTGCTAGAGGGGCAACAATGAGTCAACCCCCAAAACCCTTTTACAGGTGGAGGACACTGACACTGTCCCCTCCTCATCTTTTATGACTGTTAAGTAGTTTTGCATATGGCTACGGTCAGTGTCACTGGTGGCAACATGACCTGAATACTGGACCCAACAGAGGTTGCACAGGTAGTTCAACTCATCCAGGATGGCACATCAAGACGTGCCATTGCCAAAAGGTTTGCTGTGTTTCACAGCACAGGAATGTGGAAAAGACACTAGGAGAGCTGGACAGGGACATAGAAAGTCCTAATCCCATCAGCGCAATGGTATCTGCTCCTTGATGCAACCAGGAACAGGATGAGGACTGCTAGAGCTCTACAAAAATGAGCTCCAGCAGGCCACTAGTGTGGGCTACCATCCTTGTTTGGTTGGGTTTACACCCTGAATGTAATTAGGTATTTGAATAAAATCCTTGGGCTCACTGTCAGACTCTGCGCTGAAGCAGTGGGTCCTGGGTTCCTTCTGGTGCACAACAATGCCCAGGAGGAACCCTGTGGCAATAGCATGAAGGTAGTTCTTGGAAGAGGAAAAATGTATATCATTGCTCATCCGTGCCCATCTGATCTAAACCCAGTGGAACACCTCTGGGACATTATGTATTAGTCCCTCGGAGGCTTCACCTCAGACTGTCCTGGAGCACAGTGATGCATCCTTTCACTCCTAACATATCATTAAGTCCACATCAGTGTAGATATCCAGCACGATGCTTTTCCCATTGAGCTCTGATGTGTGTTCTAAGTGTTCCTTTAATTTTGTTTGAGCAGTGTGCTAGACTGATAAAATGAGACAGCAATTTAAATTACACATGTCTGGTCAATACTAGACCCTTCAATAAAGTCAGTGTTGGTGCAGTTGCTGATGCAGTGCATGTGATTGGTGCATTACTGCTTTCAAAGTACAAATGTGTGGCATTTTCATCTGTCAAAGTCCTTGCTGTTTATCTCTCTCTTGATCTTGTCTGATCATTACAGCTTTTTCAGTCGTCACATACGACATGATAGCTTTTACAGTTTTACAGTGACAGCAACATTGTCACCATGGACATATAAAACTATAGATATGTCTTCAACAGGAAACCCATGGGGAAATAATTTCACAGCAATGTGCTCACTGTTTGACAGGCCCTCTGGGAAATGCAGCTCAGCAACATCACATAAAAAAAAAAAACACTCCAAATGCTATCAGATATTTAATATATCCTGTGAAGTATATTTAATTTATTTATATTGAATAAAATGACTTTTTAACACAAAAATGTCGCTGTTATTTATGGCCATCCTCATAATGATCACTAATCTTGTTTCTGTGGGGTTTTTTGGAGTCATTTTTAGCCAATAGCTTAAAGCTGCTTCAACTGAAAAGCTAATGATTACATAGTGAAGAAACAGGAAAATTAAATAGCTATAGGGACAGATTTTTTAAAAGTTTGTGGGGTGAAAAAGAAAAGATCTTTTAGAGATATATTCATCAGGTTGACAGAAATATGATAGGAATTAATGCTAATATTGATCTATGCATGCCTGTTACAAATGTGCTTGCTACACCATGTACATACAAGCCATGGCTTCATCCCCCCCCAAAAAAAGTTTCACATACAGATGAAGTATTATTCATTAGTAGCCAATATCAGGTAGCACTGACAGTTTTGTTGGGTGTTTTGTTTTGTTTTGTGACACTTTCAGTTCTCTTGTGTACACAACAACGCTACAACAAATGGACCTTGTTAGCTGCTTAGAGCAGAAGTGGACAACCTCTGCTCCTTTCTTGTCTTTTTGCTTTTTGTCTCTCTTATTGACTCTGGCTGTACACAATTATTTAAAGTGTTTCCTTTGTTTCAGCACATTATATATTCATGTGCAAATGCCTCTCTCTCAGTCTCTCAGCCGGAGCAAGTTAATGTGAATCTGCATTATTTATCCCTGAGCAGAATGAAGAGTCCTAGCTTTCCCAATTCACTGGAATATTACTTGTCCCAAAGTGTCAACACAAGCTCGGTTGTCGACATAATTACATCACATTATTAAATAGCCTAGCGTCATGCCTCATTCAGTTTCTGCATTTCTGCTTGTCTTTCTCTCATTTTATTAAACTTCGTACTTTAATATTTCTTCAGTATCCAAGTGGCAGTTACTGATACTTATCTGAAAGTGTCCCCATCCGCAGCCTAAAGATTTACATTTATTTACATCACCTTCCAAATGAACAATTACTGGTGAAGGTAAAATTTGCCAAGCATGGTGGGTGGTGATTGTATGCCACACCAGTAATCAAAGGTAAAAATCTTCTCAGATTAAAGCAAGCACTTGCACAGTCCTCGTTGTGTCGATGTGCTGTCAGCTCAGCATGATGATAAATGTTTACGGCACTACATTAAGAGGAAATTACCTCTTTTTGCTAGAGGCCAAATCATTCATTCACAGGCGTAGCATGCCCATCGTCAGCGCTGTCGTAAATTAGTTTGCACCTTTCAGTAGGAAGAAAGGTGGGGAGGATTAGGAAGATCAATCTTTCAGACGGGCAGTTAAAATCATTATTTGGCTTCCTGCAGGACACAGGTTGCGCTAAGGAGTGACAAATCGTACCACACTGTCATAAACATCCCTATTCATGGCAACCCTGGGGTACGGTCGCTTTGTGTTCCTCTGTATGGAGATGACCAAAATAACATAGGGGAAGAGAGGAGACTGAGTTAGTGAGGTTATTAAGGCTCCTGGACCTCCACAGTTATTCATAAGGAGAGACCATAACAAGACCACAGCGGCTTTTCTAGCCAAAAATTTACAGTGTATTTTGAAAAAAACATCCAGCCATATCTCCACAGAATCTATTATTTTGACTTCATCTCCTCTGTCAAGGCTGGGAACAGAGATGAGTGAAAGTGTTTCTCAGGCATTGCTTTGTGCGTCGTCTGTCCAAAATTATTCATAAATGAATTTGCTTTAAAGATATAAAAGTCTTCATTGCTCTGTGACTGACAACGGTTACATTCATCTTTTAACAAAAGTAGAGATTTGCATTTTTAATAAATATAGATCTAATCAGTTTCCACACTGATACAACTCAGACCCACAGCAATCACTGCTTGGCCACATCATCTGTTTGCTAATCCAGTTAATCTTTCCATTGGCAACTGTTCTCAGAATGATGCTTTCCCTGGTATTTTAGGAGAACGATTAAGCATTGTGGAATTAACAACGGCTTAACCTCTTCACAAGAATTCTTTACATCCCGCCTGCAGAAGGCTTGGGAAAGTTTTCAATGGGGAGCTCTCCTGCTCTTGCTTCCTGCAGAGAAAACAATGTGAACCAAGATGTTCGGACCAATTACCAGATATAATTCACAGCATAAATGATACTGTGAGAAAAGGGACTTTGGTCCTCTATTGTGAAATCTTGAATTCCCGTTAAACGTTTGTTCGGCTGACGTGAATTATCTAGTGTTGTCCTTTCAGCACATAATACACCTTGTACTGTACATGCTCTGCGAGATATGAGGCAGACGGCTCTTGTTAAATGAAAAAGCTTAATTATTGGTAATTAAGCTTTTTTAATTACGAGTAAGATCAATTTCCCTCTTTTGTTTCTCAGTAATGACTCATTCCAGCAAATCAATTGATATATTAAGAGGACAACAGTAAAGTTACTGGAAGGACTTAAAAATAGGCCCGATATTTTGCATACTTTGCACAAAGCACAAACCCATAAATTCAAATTAATGTATAGCGGCTGGGCCAAACCTCTATGAAAGAATATATGGATCAAATTTAATATATTTGCTGTGTATTATACTGTAGGTTACTGAAGTTTGCTGAACCTGCACAGTATCTAGTGTCCTTTTTTCACGTGTATCTATAGCTTGTGAATACAGCACAGGCTTATCAGTACTGTAATTACTGCATTATGTCATCATGCTTTGTTTTTGGTGATAGTCGTGCTGTTGAATGATGAGACTGATACTTTCTTATTTAAACAAGATGCTTATTGGATGAAACTTGTGTGAGGACGAACTAGCAAGACGGTGTTATGCTTCTACCAGGCCCACAGCTTCATGCTTGAGATGGATTGCATCCCAAAGACTGTTCTTTGTCAGTCCATATATCAATAGATTGCTCAGGCGTACAGCTGAAAGCCTCTATATAAATGTTCTAAGGCAAACTGAGATCCATCCAGCCTTCGATCAGATCAGGCTGTGATCAATAATCTGCAGGCATTGTGAAATAATGTAAAAGGATGTCAGATGAGGCCAGTTTGTGTAGCCTGCTTTCTGCTTCAAGTGATCTACTCCTATTTACCTCAGGACTTTATATAGTGTAGGCATGTTTGTAATATTTATGTCTAACTTATTCTATCCACCCAGCTGTCTGTAGAAAAAATATAATGTTTGTTCTGTATAAGGATACAATTAGAATTTATAAATGTTGTGTAATAGAATACTTGTTTTTGTATAAAGTAGTCATGAAGTGGTACATATGTGATATTATGTAACAGAAATTAGTTCACATAACAAATTTCCTTTGCATTGTCACCCTCCCTTAACCCCAACTAGTCACAGCAGATGGCTGCCCCTCCCTGAGAATGGAAGTTTGTTTCTGTAAAAGGGAGTTTTTCCTTCCTTCCTTGCTCATGAGGGGTCTTCTGATCTCTCTGTATTATTGTAGGCTCTTAATTTTGCAATAAAGAGCACATTGAGCCAACTGTTGTTGTGAGATAGATAGATAGATAGATAGATAGATAGATAGATAGATAGATAGATAGATAGATAGATAGATAGATAGATAAATAGATAGATAGATAGATAGATAGATAGATAGATAGATAGATAGATAGATAGATAGATAGATAGATAGATAGATAGATAGATAGATAGATAGATAGATAGATAGATAGATAGATAGATAGATAGATGATAATAATAATAAATGAGACAGATAGATAGATGGATAGATAGATAGATAGATAGATAGATAGATAGATAGATAGATAGATAGATAGATAGATAGATAGATAGATAGATGATAATAATAATAAATGAGACAGATAGATAGATGGATGGATAGATAGATAGATAG
>VURO01048815.1:12493-26930 GCA_015108175.1 Pelvicachromis taeniatus
ACTGTCGGCTAGCCAAACTGCTAACTGTGATTTTCTGATCTTTTACTTCCTCTCCTGGAGAGTCGGGCGGAGAGAGGTTTCGGGGAGCACCACTCGTGCACTGGGCTACCACAGACAAGGAGACACACACCCACAATATCCAGTGGGTGGCACAAGCTGACACATTTCTTTCATCAAAAAATTTATCATAAATATAGTTTAGAAATTGACTAGCCGTAAATATTTGACTACGCAGTAGGTGACCGAGATGCTGATTTGCTGCAGGACAGAGCATATAGATTTCTCAGTGTCAGTTTCTTTAAAGAAATTCAAAGTTTATCTTATATATTCCTGTAACTATCTTGCAAGCAAGAGCTGCTGAGAGACACAACAGCCAACTTTCTATTTTCCTGTTTGGCAGAATTTTGTGTGACAGTTATATTTTAAACCAGCCATTGACAGACTTGCTGTCTTGTTTTTAAAATATTACAAAAGTAAATAAAAAGTATATAATAATATTCTCTTTCTCTACACAGCATCATTTAAAAATCTTAGAGACTTTTTGATTTCCTTTGTGAGCAGTAGCCTGTAGGTTATAGAGTAAATTAAACTAGCTCCACCACAAAGAGCTAAACAATAAAACGCTACTCACTCATTATTCATTCCTTACTTGGATACAACTGCTGCTTCTAAATCTGCAAACAGTCCCTCAGCAATAAAAACGGTGCAGAAAGACATACGCTAGACAAAACTCTACTTTTTGATGGTGACCATCAAAATCGCTGTCCAGGGTGCTGAATCAATGGCAATTGAGGGGCTCTGATGTAAATATGATATAACATGAAGCAACATTCTGAGACATTTGTATCAGAATGGGAAATTCACTTTTTAAAGGAACAGTAACATTTGCAATTTGTATAATTTATCTAGTATTTTCTTTGTGTGGTAATATTATTCAGTGTGTCTATAATATTCAGATCATGTACTCAGTACTGTTTTACTTTGTTAAGTGTACATATTATCAGTCAAATGTCTTTTCAGATTTAGTCAAACTAAATGCTTTTTGCTTATACATTTTTTCAGTGTAAAATTGCCTGCTCTGCAACTCTATACTGCAACACAAACAAGTGCTTTAAGAGAAGGTTTGTCAAAGATGATAAATTGCTGGTCCCAACGCCAAACCCAATGCTTACAGAAGCAATATTGGTACAGTACATAGTCAGCCTTGAAGTAAAGACTGAGACATATTGAGCTTTGTTTCACCACAGATTAAAAGTCCTATCATATCACAACGAAGCTCAAACTGAAAGTGACTTTCTAACTTCAGCACATGCATCGGCAGCAATGTGAGAGAGACCTGTGCACTCAGAACAAGCCCAGGTCATGTGGGAGGGAATCGTTTTGCAGGAAATATCCATTCATTTCGCCCCCTTTTTGTGCATCTTCGAGATAGAGGCGTGTTCTAATCTTCTTTTGAAAACTCACGAGTCATGAAACTCGCTCAGCACATTAACCACAATGCATCTTTGTGCATTTAACACGGAGGCTTCATTCAGACATTGATAAGAGCCAGCAGCTTTCCTGCTCAAGTGTCCTTGAACACAACACTTCCAACTACAAAAATGACCTTTGCCCATTTTTCTCCCCCTCAGGCACCCACGGAGTATTACTCTGCACTGAAGAGAAAAACACCAGCAACAGCAGATAAGAAGCATTTCCCGGCCAACACTCATGTACATCGAAGATAAACCTGACATTTGGTTACCCAGATGAATCAGAGATGATAGTCTGGAACCGGCTCTTGAATTCTCTGTGGGATTTTTGTATCTCCAAAGACCTGAGCTTATTATAGTGATGGTGCATTAAACCATCTAAGATCACCTATTTTACGATAAGTTATCAACTGCTTTCATCTTTTCCTAAAGGTAAAGAATTAAAGGAATAAACTTTCTGGGTTTTTTTTTTAAACTTCTGTATTTTGGAATTTTGGTGAGCACGTCTATTTAAAGCTGCACTTTTTGTCAGTGCAAGATTGCAGTTGTCAAAAGTCATGCAGATATAGACCTGGATAATTTAATAAGGTATGTGCTTAAATCTATTATAAAACATTACTCCTCCTTACTCTGCAATTTATATATGTAAATATAAATGTTTATTCTTCATTAATAAGCTCATTTATGTGACGTCTTCATGTTATCATTTATAAAGGCTACAGAAGTGATTAACAAAGTATTTAGATGCACATTTAAATACAGAATGATTAAGATATGAGCTCATTTTCTGTGAGTGTATTAATTGAAGTTTTATTTCATAGTGTTATTCATGGTGAAATCAGGGAGTTACTAGTTGTTAGTTAAATAAGGTTAGGGTTAAATTAAACTACCTCAATACAAGTCAGCTATCTTCACAACAGAGAAAATGACACAGAAAAAGCACAAAGAGATACAGAGCATACAAATATTTATTGCTAGATGCAAATATAACCCACGGGATGTTTGCAGAACACTAAAAATCAGGTAGGCTCAGATTCTAAATCAGAGTTTGTAAGATACGATAAGATAACTGAAGCTTCTTTGTGGAAAATAAGCTTAGTTTAGCATTAATATAGTGAAAGCTGCTAAACATTTTTTAAGTGGAGAAAAAGTATAACTGTGGAATTAAGTCAGCAAGTATCCAAATTGTTACTTCCCATCACATAAATATGTGTACCGTATAGCTTTTATTCCCTTCTTGGAATTGTCGCGGAAGTGAGAGGGAAAGAGGACTCAGACTGAGGTGAAAAGACTTACAGTGCTCCAATATACATATTGGAACATATTCCAACAGTTCACAAATAATGCAGTTCCCAACTGTGCTCCTCCTTTGCTCCCGAGTGTCTCCTTGTCTGTGGTAGCCCAGTGCACGAGTGGTGCTCCCCGAAACTTCTCTCCACCCGACTCTCCTCGAGAGGAAGTAACAGACCAGAAAATCACAGTTAACAGGTTCGCTAGCTGACAGTTCCAGTTCAGTGTAATAATCCCACTTCCATGGTCGCTGCATCCAGCTTAAATGCCGCTGGTCGTAGATGACGGCTGATTGGAAACAGCTGGCCGAGTGATGAGACGCGGGAGGACCGACGACAGCCCGGAGGGATTTCCGGGTCGAAGGTCGCCCAGCTACTATTGGAGATAGTAGCGTCTATTTTTCGTGACATGTTTTCAAACTGGCGTTTATTAGAAACGGGCGTCAATAAGAGACAGGCCACTATTAGAAGATATACAGTATATGCTGACTGTTAAACTGACTTCAATCAAATCAAATCAGCCTAATCAGACCGCTAATGTAAACATAGCTTTAAGCATTTATTATCTTTAGCAGTAGCAAGTGGAGAAATTGTTGTCATATGCATCAATAAATTAAATCGTGTTAGACAATTTTGTGGTTTTATTGCCCTGTCATTAGTTTAATGACATCATTATTATGCTAATGGAAGCGTGAAGAAGTAAAGGTTGCTTGTGAAAAATCCTGTCTGCTAATTACTCGTTTAGACTATGTAATTATGCTAGATCTTGTCTTTTCGGTATCCTTTGGTGTTTCTATTGGCTTACAAATATGAGCTCCCTCCAAAGCATAAACTGTGTGACGGATTTTTTTTTACATTCCATATTTTCTCCATGGAAAATTAGGTATTTCATGTTAGCAATCCAAACTCAGAATCTGGCCACGACACGTAGGGAGACACCCCCCCCCCCCTCGGTCCTGGCACAAAATGTAAGTTTGTTTTTTTGCCAATTATTGTAACTGACACTGCTTGAAAATATGTAACATCAAACACAGTTATGTTTTTGATCCAAGGTGAAAGACAGCTATTCAGCAGTCAGTCACTAATTTGCTTAAATCTCAAAGGAGATCCTTAAAGCCTGCTGTGAATTCCATTAAGCTGCTCATTATTATTCTATACCTTCTTTTAATTAAGAATGGTAGAACCCCAACAGTGCGATTTCAGGGTATGCCTGTGTATGCGTGTATATGATTGCACTTGGTTTTTCTGTGGTGGGGTTTTCCGGTGAGGGACACATTCTTTCATTAGCATTCTGATGATTATCAGCTCCGCTGGTAGAGGCCCAGCAGATGATGCAGGGTTTGGTGAATCCAGCTAACCGCCCTCCACAAAGGAGGCGTTTGGTGCAACCACAGGGTGTATGAAAATGTTTTTGTGAGGAACAATGAGACCAGAGGAGACACTTTTTACTCTGTCTAAAATGAAGAATGAAACCGCTTCCTGCTAGAATAAAGCCTCCAGTCTTTGAATTTTGGCCGCTGAAACATCGTGGCACTCCTGGACTCATTTGGCTTCATCACACTCTGATAATAAGAGTGCAGATTGGCAGCCCAGCACTTCAGTTCAATAGATGGTGCTGAGCAAGACTCTGGAAAATGAAGCGTCCACCAAGTTGATTTAAATGGAGAATTGCGATTAATTAGAATCGATAGTGTTAGCATCGACACTCACCGCTTCCCATCTACAGTGCCCCCTGCCTTGACCCACACTTATAATGCGCTTATGTACACTTTAGCACCTAACACGCAAGCATAAGCACGCGCATACATATTCATGTCATCGTAAGCGGTCCACTTCATTATAACTGGCTGTTACACAACGGCTGTGGTGCTCTTGTGAGTTAGGCTCCCCACATACACCCACTCTCACACTCACACACGCACAAACACACTCCCTAAAGACACGGTAAACTGATGAACAGCCTGCGGAGATGTGATGAGGCAAGAGGAACAAAGGATTAGTCGATTGAGAGCTGGAGAGTGACTTAACTGCAGACCAAGTCAGAAAGTGCTCACAGCAGTCTGAACTGAAGTTGTACAGGCACAATGATCTCTCTTTGCCCCGCATGTCTGCAGATGACTTGGTGAGCCCTCTGCTGTGTCTTCCATGGCCCAGAGTGTAATGGCTTTAGTCTCTGGTCACTTTATGAGACCTCAGATGCATTAAGTGAGGGTCATTCTCATCTTTAGAAATGTCACAGGCTAAAGGATTTACTTACTGTCTGGACAGCACTGTATAAAGTGGCTGGCTGCTATTTGTATTAGTTAATTTTTTGGTCTTTATCAGATTAGCACATTGAGGCCACAGCACCCTGTTTGGCCTAATGTCGTTCTGCACATGTCCATTTGCATAAAGTAAGATTAGAGAAGATTTTTAGGTTTGTAAATGTGTCATATATTTTTTATAGTATATGCATATACTTAATCACAATCCACTGCTGTTGTCCTAACTATTGTGTATCATTTTCCTCTATCAGTTGAGTTTGTTTTGGGGTTTTTTTAATGACCGTAAGCCATGATTATCAATCATCATGCAGTTTTGAACTTATTTTCTCCCTCTTAATATACTTTTGTACTTCTACTTAATATATGTTTGGTAGAACAAAAAAATAAAGGTGGAGGAGACCTCGTTAGGCCCCACCTGAGGGGTTGTTTTTGACCTCCAGATAGATATCTGTTGATCAAAGGCACTCTTAAAGTTCTGGCTTGCCTTGAGCAGCACCAAGCACTGAGTGAGTCTGAGCTTTTAGGGAGGGGCGAAAGTAGCTTTTAATCCCTTAATAATTCAGCTCATTATTTTTTTTCCTACTCCGCCATGATTATATATTAGGTGATTGGCAGCTCAGTTACAAAAATATCAGCACCGGCATCAGCTAAGCCCATATTAGCTGAACTGTGCTGAGATCTACTCAGAGAAGCCGTGCACGTCAGTCCAGGCCGGGAGGGGAGTCTGTCACTGTTGGGCCCTTATCTTAAAGTGTGATTTACCCTGGAGCCATTCCTGGCAGGGGATTTGAAGAGATGTCTGTAGGTGAGGACGGGGCAGACACCAAGTCACCGCTCAGCAAGTTTTCAGCCGAGTTACAGCGGCTGAACTTTCGCGCATAAACAGAAAAACAGACACTCAAGCAAAACTCTTTGTTTCATCCGCACAAATTTCCAAGGAGATGATCACAGTTGTGCCAAAACCTCGAGAGGCCCTCCATGATAATAACACAGCATGTTGCACTTTTCATTGGAGATGGAGTGGCCTTCTTCCTTTGGAAAACAACAAACTCTTCCCTCTGCCTCACTAATAAACCCAAGAATAACATTTGCAGTTTACACATTGTAAGTTCTTTATAATTGGAGTCATTGTGCGCGATTGTTTCGGAAGCGGCCCGGGAGTGTTGGTTTCAGATCAATGACTTCAAACCCAGGAAATAATTATTTTGCATCAAGATGAAAGTCGGGGTACAGCAGCGCAAACAGCCTGTGGATCCAACCTTTTTTTTTTTTTAATTAGTGCCGTGTGTCTCCTGCTCTGCGTGGCAAATTAACATCCACCATCAAGGATAAACGATTGTACGACACGGGTGTGCAGGGGAAGGGCGGTGGTTTGTTTGTGTGTGTGCAGGAGGTGGGCACAGGTGGGGGCTGAATGTTGTGGCCTGTGTCGCTCCTGAGAATATAACCTGAATTTGGATGGATGTGCAAGACGGCGCTTCCGATATTTTCCGGTTCTAAAGATGAGACGAAGTATGCATCTTCAAAGTCAAAGTTCAAAACCGATATTCCAAATTCTTATTTTAGAGCTTCATTAGCTGCCGTGGTGATCAATTTGCTTTTCCAATCTGCCGTAGCAAAAATTGACATCCAAATACAGCTTAAAGTTAAATTTAGTGAACTGAAACAGTCAAATTTGTCAGCATGCCTTTGCTTTTAAGTTTACTAAAACCTAAAGCTCTGCTTGGTTCATGCTTTTAATAAGACCCTTAAACTGTTACCATAAAATCGTGCTATGAGTGTTCCTCATCTGCCTCTTCGCTGTCTTTCAGGGATGCCCAGGTTCGCCAGCCAACCGTTGCCAGCCACTGTGCGACTTGGGGACAGTCAGGTGATGGCGTGCGAGGTCAACTCGGATCTGGTGCCCTTCAGCCGGTGGGAGAGAGACCGACAGCCCCTGGAGCTGAGTACCAGGTTGATCCAGCTACCGAGTGGAGCCCTGGTTATAAGCAATGCCTCGGAGGCCGACGCCGGCACGTACCGCTGCCTGGTGGAAAACGTTGGCTCTTCTAAGTTGAGCGATGAGGCCGAGCTCCAAACTGTGCCAGGTAATTTAAAAGAACACCAGGTTACATGCTGTCCATAAGGAGCTTCTCTCTGTAAACTCAGCTATGCAATATAATGAACACACTAGTATCGATTTCTCATATTAAAATAATTTACCCTGCTTGTCGTCAGTCGTCACCTGTTAAAGCGTCACCACATCTTTAATTAGAGCTTTTACACTCTCGTGAGGCAAATTGAAATTTGTATATAGTCCAGTGCATCATTTAATTACAGCGGTACATTCGGTTCTCTCTCAGTTTCTCATTACCTTTAGTGTGAAGAGACCCGGCTACCTGCGGCGAGAGATTTTTGAATCCTAGCAGGAGCGGTAAAATTCCCACTGGGGTTATCAGTGACGCAACAGTAGCTCAGCTGTAGCTCAAAAGGAGCCCCGATTCCATTGTGGCAGGGTCTCGTCTCACCCCTCTGGAAGTTTTATTTACTAAGTTGTTAAGCACCAGGCTCCTGCCAGCACAGGGAAGATATTAGAGGCTGTAAATCAGACTTCAACAAGGCCCCAGTGGGGGTCTTCATCTCTGTATGCCTCCTCTAAAGATGTGTGGTGGAGTGGCAAGAAGTTCGAGGCACACAAAGGGGAAGGTTTTAAAGCTGTGTGACGAAATGGAAATACATTTTTGCGTGGTCGCCGTCAGATGTTGGAGGGGCAGGAATAAATGCATTAGGTATTGTTATTATCATGTTTAAATACAGCTCTGGTATTTTCACCGTGAAACACTGAGTGAGAGTTCCTCCTATGAGCTCATAGCAGTTCATTATAAAAAAAACAAACAGAAGAAGAAGAAGTCTGGCTGACCATGACCCTCGTGGTTATTACTCGATGCTACTCCAGCATTAACGTGCAGCTGGAATCATACAAAGCACTTCAGCTGCTAGTGTCATTATCATTATTCAGTCTGACATTTGTGGTTTGAGTGTCAGTGTCAGGCTGTCAGTCAGTCCCAAGTTTAAGATGGATGGACCCCAGCGGTCAGCTTACTCAGCCCTAGCCTTAACTGCAACAACCCGCCCCAGTCACTTAAGAAACTGCAGGGGAAGCTGCAGTTTCTGTTGCAAGCTGCAATTTACTGTTTGATGTCTTTTTTTTTTTTTCCTGATCAATAAAACAAATAATAAACTTGATAAGAGTGCAAGATGAAAGAAGCTTTGGACAATAAAGACAATACCCACTCTTGAGTTTCTAATCCCTCCCAGTAATTCTTTGCTTAACCTCAGCCTTAACCCTGACCCCCTTTTTCTCCCCTCACATTAAAGAAACTGGGGAGGAGAGGAAGCTGGAATTCCTGGTGCAGCCTTTGTCTGTGACCAAGGTGACGGATGCCAGCGTGCTGCTGCCCTGTGTGGCCACAGGCTACCCTGCACCACGCATCAGCTGGATGCTTGGAGACAAGCTGCTGGAAGAGAGGTACGTGTAGGACGGCTCTGTCATCTATTGTTTGATGCATTTTTCTATTCTGATCGACAAAGCAGAGATTTTTAAAACAAAAAAGAAAAAAAAACAACAGGTTTGGGTATCACCTGAAAGTTGCCAGTAATTGGCGATAGTTACAGTAAAGCTACAAGCTGTTGTGCTGAGCTTCCCTGAGCTCTCCCACATTCCTAAGTTTAGAAAAGCAGCACAGTACTTTAATGTACTGCTCCTTTATACCCCGTGCCTCTGGCCTCCAGAAGCTAAACTGTTAGTCCTGGCGCCTGCTCCCCAAGGTGTTAATGCCATTCTGCCACATCTACCCAGAGAGCCCCGGGGGGAGACCTGGACGTGCCAACGGAGCCACTTCATCTGGGAGAGCAGGCTGCGGGGTTGCCAGCTGAGGGGAAGTTCACAAATTAAGAGCCAAGACAGAGTGTCACAGTGCCTGTGCTCTCACTTCTCTGGCTCTCATTAGCTCAGGCAGTGCAGCTCAAATCCCTCAGAGAGAATTGCATTGGACATGTGAAGTTTGGTTCTCACCAATTAAGAAAGCACTTTGTTTACCTAACCCCTGTGCGCTGCTCCTGTGGAATAATAACTCTGCACAACTTGCAGGGTCGTCACGACGTGGCTAAAATGGGGCTCATTCATCTAAATCTGGCTCGGAATGGGATTTGGGCGTTCGACGAAATTAAATGTAAGGTCGTCACATTGGTAATCGCGAGGCCCCGGTGCGGTGTGCACGAGAATATCATTAGGCCTTCCGCCCTCTGGTTCCAAGCATAGCTCCACACCTCGAGTGTTTAATGCCTATGGACTTGTCTAAATGCTGTGAGCTGCAAAGGGAGCTGGGTAGAACAGTACTTATTAATCTACTTTCTATTAAATACAAGACAATATCCAGCTCGCGTACCCACCCCCCCCAGGGTGTCTCCTTTGGTAATTAGCAAGCATACTGAAAAAGCGGTGACATTTGGGCGATATAGAAGCAGACCCCGATGCTCCTGCCTTCAGCGCTTTAAAAAAATAAAAATAATATTGAGCAGCAAATACATCTCCAAGGTTGTTCCTTTGATTTTTTTTTTTTTTTTTTCCTTTTCGATAATGATGACATTGACAATTAAGAAGAATAGCAGTGGACTTTTTCCCTTTTTTCCTGTTGAGAGTCTCCTGTTCCTTCCAGGCATTACATGAAAGATAGAAGAGCTGCTGTCAATTAAAAATTGGCGTGGCATGTAGTGTAAGGGAGAGAGTAAGGGGAATCTGCGAAGACTATCTAATTGGTCTTTGGTGCGCAACACAAACAGGGCCTTGAAAGCAGCGACGTTGGAGCTGAAGACATGAGATGAGAGTTGATGAAGACGTGTCAAAGCTGCCAATTGCAAGCGGAGCAACTCGGCGAAGGTGGGGAGTATCGCCGCCGATGCTTCAGCTCGGTCACATGTCTTGTTTTCTTTTCCTGCAAGTCTGAATTCACAATGGCTTACAGCCACTATTATCCTGAGCAACAAATAACAACGGTAACTCGATAAGAGTGCAAGATGAAAGAGGCTTTGGACAATGCAGACTCTTGAATTGCTAATTCTTCGCCGTAATTCTTTGCTAGTCCTTCCACTTTCTGCCCGACTTCACTGAAGTTCTTTTAGATACTTTGAAAGACACAGAGGAAATCTTCAAAAGTCTTTTCACAATGTGCTGCATAAAGGATTTCTGCCATAAGTAGGATTTCTGTCTTAAGTCTTTGAAGAGTCTCATTAGTATGTTCTTCATAACCTGTCAGGAGACGTTTCATTTGGATCACTTGCCCGTATTGGCATGTAGGACTTACTGGCTGTTAAAAACGTCTCTGTGTTGACAGACAAGGACCGAGCAGAGGCCTGAAACTTAACAGGTTGTCCCACTCTCGGTTGATCGGTTTCTCTGTGTTGTGTTCGGCTCACGTGGCCACTGTGTCAGATCTGGCAATAATATTGATAGATTCTTCTTGTGACCAAGAAGAAACATGTTGGATCTCGGTCAAATCCGTAAGGGATAGAAGAGAATAACCTAAGCACCCGAGACCACCGCCACCCTTTTATCGCGAGTGGCAGGTACGTCCTAGACCTGTTGATTGTGGCTCACCTGGGACAGAAACCGTCGTCCTGTCCTGCATGTGTGATTATAAAGAACAGACGCGGTGAGATGCCGCCTCACTTTACACCAAACGATCCGTTGTTACACATGAAGATCCTGTTTGTTAGATTAGCTCATTAAATGCTTTATGGTGTTTTATTTATTGCATTAGTGTGAATATTAATAACTGGAAATCCATCAACTTTAACCTCCTAAGACCTGAACTCGTTCAGGGCATGCATTTTTAATTTCTCTTTGCTATCTGGGCTGATTGGGACCTGATCAATGTGAAAGCAAAGAATTACCAGATTTTTTTTAATGTGATTTTTATTTCTGAGAAAAATGAGATCCACATATGAGGACATTCTTTTGGAATTTCGATTGAACAGTGGCAGCATAATGTCCTCGTAAGAGAATATCAGGTCCTTGTAGAGCAAAATGCTGTATTTTGGTTTAAACAACCCAAAATGTGACGTCCACATATGTGAATGCCAGGTCCTAGGAGGTTAAAGTAATTTTTGGCTAATATCTCTTTTTGTTCTACATAAATATACACCTACTGGACACTTCATTAGGTATGTCTTGCTTGCACTTGGTCGTACTTCCTTTGATTCTCAGAGCTATCTTAATGCTTCATGGCACAGATTCGACAAAGAGCTGGAAACACTCGTCGGAGGAAGACAGGACAAAGACATGCTGCAGATGAGAGCCGGAGATTAATAATCACTAATAATTTTATAATGAAATAGTTAGACAAGCCCGACTACCACCGGCAACCTTGCCATGTTCAAAATCACTTCAATGATCTTTCGCTGCCATTCTGATGCTCAGCCTGAACTGCAGCATGACTAAATGCATTAAGGTGCTGATTAGCTGATTAGCAATTTGCACTTGCAAGGAGCTGAACAGGTGTACATAACAAAGTGACCGCAAGTATAGTTGTCTGTGGAAAAGCAGGGCCTATCTATTATGATGGTAAGTTTTCCAAAGCGCTCGGTATCGATCATGCGATGGATTATTCCGCTGTAACGCGCTGTTTGTGTATTCGCCGGGGTCCTGGACGTTGCCTCGATTCAATTTAGGCTCCGAGCAATTCTATTGCCAAGGACACCGGGCTCAACATTTATTTTGATTAATATCAGCAACACTGCGACAGCATATGTAGCATTTTAAGCTGCTCCTTCAACACACTGAAAATGCAGTCTTAGTAAATATGCCTTGTGTCATCCATTGCACAAAGAAACAGGCCTTTTGGATCTCTCAGACATGCTGGCCCTGATAACACATTAATGAAAAGGACAGTCATCTTTTGTTCTCGGGAGCATCTCTCAGTCACCTAACAGAATTCCTCAGCAGTCAATAAAATGGATGAATTATGCATGTCGGCCAGCAACAGGGAATTGACTGAATATGTAAATCACCGCCCCCACTTCCAAAGCCTCAAAGTCATCTGTCTCCTCGCCTCCTTGTGCTCTTGTGTTTGCTTAAATATTACTGTGTGCACTGCATTTAGTTGTGCGTGAAGAGGGGAAGTTAGCTCAGCACATTTGTTAGCATTTGCAGAGCATCGCACGCTCGCGTATCTCTAGCATGTAAGCGCACAGCTTTCCTTATTTGAGGTGGTGAGAAGAAGGAAATGCGCACAAACACGCACGCGTCATGTAGACACACTTACATAAAAGTCTGTTCGTTAACATTATTGCAGCAACTTTAGCGTATGTTTCAATATGTCACCTTTTATTGATTGGCATCAAAGAGGATCAAATGTTTAGCTCCTCGTACATGTCAATGTGTTTTTTTCCAAAGCTGTATATCCGATCGGTTCGTGTATTTATAGCTGTTGTGTAAGACGCCGCGTCACTTTCCAGCAGGATGACTTGTAGCGATGTGGAATCCAAACCACTAGTACCTTAATAATAATTTGAAGATTCACAGCAAAGAATTGTTTCCGCTGCTCTTGAAAAGACGGCATGACCGAGCAAATGCCACTGCCATTTAAATCCCCACTCCTTCAGATGCAATCATAGATAATTGCCTTTTTTTTTTCTTTCTTTCTTTTTTTTTTTAAGTGAAGTCATAGTGACACTCAAAATTTGAACCTTCTTCGTTCGCCACATCTACAGCGTTAACACTCACACATTCAACCATTGTCATTGCTTTTTTATTTTTAATTCCTTTGTGGCGTCATGAGCTTTGCATGTTTTCAAACAGTAAAGAAAAACTGGTGAAACTGAACCAAAAAATGAGCCTAGCCCGATTTTCACTTGTTCCTTTCGTCACACGGGCAATTAGCGTGTAGTCGCCCTTGCACTGAGGTCTTACTCTTTCTCTAGCGGCGGACGATAGAGGCGTCAGTGATGTTTGAGATGCCACTGGAAAGTGTGCATCCGACTGACGGATATGATTACACAGACCACAGAACACAGTTTCTGCAGCCTGCAGCTCCAGGAGGAAAAATGGAGAAACCTCTGTTGTCATCCGAGTGTCAGAATGTGAGTAATCTAATCTTACGTAACTCTGTACAGCTACTCCGTCATAGGTAAATGTTTCTGGGAATTTTTACCCCCTTGAATATGAATATCAATGTAAATGTAGCAGCAAAACATCACTGCTTGCTACATTACAGCAATACAATACAGCAAATATGTATCTAATAGTTAAAGCAGCATTGAAGATTCTTCCGGACTTTCTCTCAGTCAGAAAACAAAGCACATTAAGGAAGCGTTTAAAGTCAGTGTGAATGGAAAGTGTTCTGCATCCTCATTCAGAGAGGTTGGCATGCACGGTGGATATCCAGCACACCACGTCCTCCCAGATACACAGGAGGGCCCGTGTGCTTAGAATTCTGCATAGGAACTCAGATTTCCCCAGCACTGGTGAAATGATAGATGGCGGCAGCGGAGAGTGGGGTTAAGGTAATGGAGGGATTTTGCTGGCATGTGCAAGCTGAGAAAACAAGACAAACAACACAGGCTCTCTCAGAGTGGAGCAAGGGAAGTCTCTCTTTAGGTTGTCTCTGTCTCCAGCACATCAGTGTCTATAGCTCTCCTAAAAGCATGCTTCCTGTCATAGCATCCATTTTTTTCTTTGCATCCTCATCACAGTGTTGTTGGGTTTTTTTTGCCTAGTAAAGATACGTCGATTCTTTGCGCAGAATCCACAATTGGCTGAGTTTTAGCCCTAAAAGGAATCTGCTTTTTTTTGCACACTCTGTAATTTACCTCATTAGTCAATGTAGAACTGAGAATACGCCAAAAGCATCGAAACAGCTCACCTCCTATCATTTGCTTTGCCTCTTGACCAGGCGTCATGTGGCTGTATGTCCCTCTGAGGCAGCTTCGTAAATGTGGCACAGCAAGGACCGCACAGGGTTCATGTGGCCGTAAGCACCTGGAGGCACACCAGCCAGACTTCATTGCAGTATGAACTAATCAAACCATCAGTTTATTCTTGGGGACCTTTTCGGGTGGGGGGGGGGCAAATAAGGTAAGGAATGTGGGAGTTGTTTTATTTTTTTCCGCTCGAGGGTCCTGCAGCTTTCCGTTATGAACCAGAGGAAAACAAAAATGTTTTCATGACTGAGTCAGTTGAGAAACCTGAGCCTGTGCTGCTGGCACCAGGTTGTTTCTCATTAATCTTGCACATTAAATTCTATTTATTTTTATGTATTTCTAAGGCCGGTCGGGTTTCCTTCTTTATCTTTGTTGTTTCTCCTGATAGTTACTTCAGCACCGTGTCTCATATTGGAACAGGTATACATTTAAAAAAAAAAAAAAAGGAGGAGAA
>VURO01048818.1:2164-18558 GCA_015108175.1 Pelvicachromis taeniatus
CCTCTTTTTTTTCGTTTTTTTTTTTTTTTTTTTTAAGCCTCCCACTTGTTCAATTTCCTCACGTCGTTTTAAGAACACACTGCACACCGTGTCAAAATGTGCCAGGTCATCATCTATGGTTCATAACATCATCATAAGATGTCTTGATGCATGCTCAGTCATCCAGGTAAGTAAATCACAAAAGGTTGATTCTGTTCATCTGGACGTGTCAGGAGGATCAGAACAGTTGAGACGCATTTTTTCTAAACACCATATCTGTGCTTTTTAAACACCAAAACACGCTGCGCCAAAAGTTGGTCCACCCCAAGGGTCGGGTCCCCCGACACAAATAGAGTAATATAATGTAAAGTGCCAGTATTTATACATCAGGGAAACTAAATAACCTCTGGTGAAGCAGAAGGCACAACACAGAAGAGCTCATCAGGCCAGGACTATTTACACCTACAGGCCAGTGGACACTCTTTCAATGATGAGGATGTGCACATCCTGGACAGGGAGGAGCGCTGGTTTGAGCAGGGAGTGAAGGAGGCCATTTACATGGAAAGGGAAAGACCATCTCTGAATCGAGGAGGGGGCCTAAGGGTGCATCTTTCACCATCTTACAATGCTGTGATTGCAGCCATTCCCCAACTCTGTGAACGGTACGCATGGCTTTGATCAGTAGATGTTGATCAATGGTCATGAGAATTTGCATATTAATGATCAAGGAACTGACCTCCCAGCCCATTGTTCATTCAGTGGTGCTATAGTTTCAGTCATTGTGCAAATGTGCTATTTATAAGATTGGGGAAACCTGCAGTCAGCTGAGACTGAAGAAGTCACGTGGATGAGTGACGAAACGTTCAGACGTAGTGATTACAATGTGCCGAGTCTGGCGTGGTGAAAGTGTGCTGATCATGGAGCACTCTTGCTTGCCACGGTCAAATGTGTGACATTTATTCGGGCAACCAAGAGAAATGACAGGAAGAAGGTGGTATATAGTACGCATAAAGACCACAAGTGGCCACACACACAAAAAAATGGTGCAAACATACATACAAAATCCTCACTTTGGAAGCAAATAATAATTATTGTGTAAAAGATGCATTTTTTTTTTGTCACAGTCCCTTTAGACATCAGTGATACTTAAACAAAGCAAAACAAAGACAAAGTTTAAGGCTCTGTTTCAGAGTCAGACGTGACATCTACTCCTCTCAGGTAACAGCTAGCTCTACTGAGCATGCTCCAGGTAACCTAAGCTAGACCCACTCATATACACTGTACGTGTTGCAGCACTACAGCAACCGGTAAATGATGGCGCTCTCAGTTTCTCTACAGCAGACGAGCGCTACAGGCCATTCTGCTGGACTATGTGTGAGTGGAGTGCACCTTATAATCAGCAGGGTTAAAACACTGGGTTAGGTAAGGAACCTGCTAATGTTTTTAACTGATTTCTCTCATGATGATCTGACGGTTATCCTTTTTTAGTTCATATTTAGATTTAAGAAGCCAAGCTGTTGTTGATGGCATTGAAATAAAAGTACACAATTTGGTAAATGGAATTCGGTCACTAATAAGCTCTGTTAAAAAGTATATTTTCCAAATGTTGTAACTGTCTAGTTAGTTGCCATGACGATGGTGGGTAAAACTTTGTAAGTTATCCAAGGAGTCAGTCAACTAATGAGATGGGACAAGTTTGAACCGGATCAAAAACGTAATCTCCCCATGGTTAACATGTTTAATGCGCCCTGAACGCCACACTATCACGAGGGGTGATGTGCTTCAGTGAAAAGTCTCACTAATGTAGTTTCTAGGGAAGTTTGTAGTTTCTTATCAGCACTTCATTAACCAGTGTAGTTCTAGGCTATATTACAAGCTGGTAATGCCATTTTTTTTAAATTAAAACCAGCATTAGGGCGGCTGTACATCCACAGGCAGAGAAAGGTTAGTGGTTCGATCCCTGATTGTCCTGATTGTTTCAGTCTGTATGGCCAAATATCCTAGACAAGAGCCTAAACTCTAAACTGCTCTCCGATGTGTTTGTTGGAGTGTGACTGTTGGATAGAAACATAGTAAACAGTGCTTGTGTGAATGAGACACAGTGTGCTCAAGTGGAGTAGAAAAGGGCTCTATAAGAACGAGTCCATTCACCATTCAGTAACATCTTAGCACTGTTTGGCTGCTGCCTTTAATCACCAGGAGTCACCACAGCGAGTAGTTGTGGATGTTTGGATTTGACTGATTTTTGTTCCTCAAGCAACCCCAAAGAGATCTGTGTGTCTCCTCGGGACTGAACTGTAGGACCTTTAGCTGGTTTTGCGAATGCATAAACCAGTACGACAGTATGAGGTTACTCAGTGATGTTTTACTAACAGCACGCAGACAATCAAAACATTCAGGTTCACTCCCCTCTCATTATAAATGGAGAATGAGTGGAATCTGTCTCCACCTTCAGGTTTCTGGGCACTCACAGCTCCGCCCATCTCACCTGGACCCAAAACACCAACAGCAGCTGACAGGTGGAGAAGCAGCAGCTGCACTTCCTCCTGAGGAAGAATAACCTGGAGCAGAAACTGCTGCGGGCCTTCTACCGCTCCTCAGTGGAGAGCAAACTCTCCTACTGTGTGCATTCCTCATGTCTTACTATTTAGATTTTATTCCTGCACAGTTGGTGTGAAGCATCCATAAGTTCATTGTTCATGTACAAGGACAATAAAGGGCTGTTATATTCTGTTCTACTAAGAAATTATGTCCTGGTCCTAGGTTTGTATTCTATGTCGGTGGATTTGAGTTTTATTATCATTACTATTATTCTGTGCCTGAAGATTTATATTACTGCTGCTTTCATACTCTTCATTCTGAGCATTAGTTCTTGTTGTGTTGTGTGAGGTTTGTTGGCTGTTTAGTTTCTATGACATTTTGGCTACAAGTCTAGGTCGCATTACTGTTACAGTGTTCGGTTTGAGTTCCTACTTCTTTGTTACTGTTTGCAGCTGTAGGGTTTTGTTGGTCTTCTCTTTGTTTCCTGTCTCACTCATGTGTCTTATCAAGAGACAACAAAAAGATACAAAAGAACTTTTTTTTGGCTGCTCACTTTAAGGGTTGTCACAGCAGATCATCTGCCTCCATCTAACCTTATCCCTAACCTCCTCCTCTTTCACACCAACAATCTCTGTTCTCCTTCACTACATCCATAAACTTTTTTTTCAGAGGTCTTCCTCGTTTCCTCCTGCCTGACATTTCCATCTTCAACATCCTTTGTTTAATATACCCACTTCCACCTTGAGTTTCGAACTCCAAATTGCTGAACCTGAGCTGTCCCTCTGATGATGTGCATCCTGGTCACTGTGTCACCTCCACGTCAGCCTCTTGTCTTTTTCTTAGAGCTACTGCCTCCAAACCCTGCATCATAGTAGGTCTCACTACTATCTTGCAAACCCTCCCTTACTTGCTGCAAATCCCCCTGACACCATCTCTACCCACTCTCTCTCCCTCACCTCTCATGTACTGTCTGTTGCTTTGGATAGTTGACCCCAGATATTTAAAGTTGTCTACCCTCCCTACCTGTATTCGTGGGGGCTTCACTGTTACACACCTGTCTCCCAGGTGTCTACTGTCTACTGTTAAAACGGTTCCCTACAAAAAAGCCATGCAACAGAACAACAGTGCTGAGACTCACAAAGATACAGTGGGCAAAACGACAAAAGAGATTAACACGACACACCAAGATGTATGAAATGACTACAAAGAGACTCAATGTGATGAAAAACAGACACAAAACAACTACCAAGAAATTCGAAACCACTGTGTAAAAATGTAAAATGACGTCCACACACTAGATCAGTGTGCTGGCTGTGTGTTTACATCAGTGGAAAAAAGAGCTTAGTGAAGATGAAAGCTCCACATTCAGTTCAGCGTTAATAAAACATAATGCTTAAATAGCTCTTAAATCAGAATTAAGTGGTGCTTAGACGTCATTGTTTCAATCAGCGGTGCTGCCTGTGCTAGGGATAAACTGCAAAATGCGTTTCTTGTATAGCAGATAAAAGTCTGCCAGGTTGAAATATAATTGCACTCTGTAATGAATGTGTTGTCTTGCTGGTCAATCTGATGAGCCATTCTGCTTTACGGTTATCGTGGCGCAGCTTCCATTTGTTTATCACCAGAGAAAAGTCCATTAGCAAAAGAGCTTTAGCAGAAACATGATAGGCCTCATTTGGTCGCAATGTCTGGCTGTTATCCATCAGTCAGCCTCCTCCGGGGACAAACTCTATCTCCCCAATGCTACCTAACACGCAAATACACATGGTGATGCATTACCATTTAGTGTTATTTGTTTGCTTAGCAACAGAGAGCAAACGTGTACTTGGTAATGGTGTTGACGGCAAGAATTACTTTCAGTCTATGCAAACACCTATGATGACACCTATATGTGTTTTATTCATGACGCTCTATCACTCGTTCATCTACAGTACTTGTGTGTCGCTCTATACAGATGGGTGATTGTGGTGTTTTTACAGTGATACAATTATGTGTTTTCATAGGACAAACACAGGATGATAATGGCGATAGGGATGAAGCTGTATCAGGTTACGACCCTGTGGAAGAGAGGCCTCCTCATCACTTCACTGTAACACAACATGTACAGTGAGTAGTATACATAATGGTTTTCTTTCATCACAGTGTCCCACTTCAGGCAGTTACGATTATGCAAATGTCTTTTCAGATATTTTGCTGATGTTGTTGCTGCTTGTCATCAGTGCCCAGCGCATGTCCCAAGTCCCATTGTGTCCTGCTTCCTGTATGGTTTGTTCTGAGGATGCTGTCATCTGCCAAAGACTGACTAACATTATAGGTAAAAAAAACAAAACAAAAAGAAGAAGCCATTCCTCCTCTATAACTGAAAACTGATAAGTCACAGAACCTAAATAAGTGCATAGTCCTACTGTACGGCAGTAATATGAAAATGTTATTTGTCATAGTATTCAGAGCTGAAGACAGCAAAACACAAGAGACAGGGAACTAAGAAAATAAAGGAGGAAGTAACTCAACACGTAAACACTGAACACAGACAGGAATTAACAATCGAATAAGAGGGTAGTAGGATATGGATGACCAGGAGGGTTACATTACATGAAATAAAGCATTTCATCAATTGTAAAATGAAATATGCACTCATAAATACATTTGCAAATTACTTTTTGATTATGTTTTATTTGTTTAAAAATATCCATTATTTGGTAATTTAATAGACAATAAAGTTCTCAATCACAGGCCTCAGTGCTTGTTCCAATAGTCTGCGTTGCGTCCAAGTGTATTGGTGAAAACAGACATTAGCTTACTAAAAATGGTAGCTGCTGCCAGAGGTGGGACCAAGTCACTGTTTTACAAGTCTCAAGTAAGTCTCGAGTCTTTATCCTCAAGTCAGAGTCAAGTCTCAAGTCAAGACGGACAACCCTCAAGTCAGTCCCAAGTCTGACACTTTGAATTTCAAGTCCTTTCAAGTCTTTGTTTTTTTTTTTAACAATGTATATTCTGGATTTTAAACGGTACATAGCGGAAACAAAAAGACTGCTTGGTCGAGTAATAAATGAGCTGGTGTCAGTCCGCCTTGCAAATGCCAGACACACAAATCAGAACAATAAATGGCGTTCTTTGAAATAAGTAAGCCACTTCCTGTTGGTGCCATCTATACAGCTGACCACCCTCATCACAACTGCACTGCTGCTGTTCTGCTGTGGTAATCTAAGAAGGCCTGTAATATGGCAGGTTCAGGGCGAGCAAAGTAAGTAGATGGTAGCATCTCTTGCATCTCTCTCTCTTCCTCGATCTCGATTGCTAAGCAAGGGGGCGGGTGCATCCGACCTCCTCTGCTGTAATTGGTCCAGCCCAGAGTCGATCATGACCACTTGGCCAATCCAACACCTATCATTGTTTATACCCTTACAAAAAAAAAGAACAAATCTATCGGCCCATAAAAACAAAAAATCGCCATCGGGCATACCGGGCCAGTCCAGCTATGATGATAACAACGGGAAAATATCAAGTCTTTTCAAGAAAACCGGTTCAAGTCAAGTCAAGTCCAAGTCTTATAACATTTTTTCAAGTCAAGTCTAAAGTCGTAAAATTAATGACTCGAGTCCAAGTCATGTGACTCGAGTCCAAGTCATGTGACTCGAGTCCACACCTCTGGCTACTGCCATATTATCACAAGCAAACACACGCCTACAAGTGTGGGGCTACCTGGAGTGATGCTAATGTTAGTCATTTTAGCCTGTGTAATTATTTTATGTGTAGTTGTCTTAGCATATTTGCCAATGCTTTATCATCTGCTCTGTGATTGTGTGGCACCCTGTCATAAACCTGTCCATTATGCTAGTACTCATTTTTTTACTCATACCGCACCCCCGTTGCGCCCCCCACTTTGGGAACCACTGCACTAATGCATATTTTATTGCACAATGCATTATGAAATTACAAAATGTTTTACTTTGATGTGCATGAATCAGAAAAAACTCTTTTTCAAGAGTTTTAGGTTATTGAATCAACTGGGTCGGGGTCTGGGATGCTGGGCCTCCCTGCTGCTGCAGGACTGGGAATGGTCTTTTTGTCTACATCTCCTGGAACAGATTGCCCCTCTGGGGGCAAGGGTGCCTGGACCTGGGGTATAGAGCATGTTTGGGGAGTGTGAGTGTGTGTATACAGTGTCCATCTCTGTTTGTGGGCGCTCAGGTGTGTACCGGCTCACTCCCGATGGCTGCTTGGGCCTGGCACCCGTGGCTCAGTCTGGCCCCTTCCGGGGGGTGGGGGGCCATTGGACCTCGGGCCTCTGAAACTGGGGCTCAGTCCGTTTTGGCGCGGCTGGCTGCCAGCAGAGCCCGTGGCACGTCACTGCTCTCCTCAGCCTTTTCCAGGAGGGTGCCATGGTTGCCCCTCTGACGTTCCTCCTTGGGCTCTTGCATTCTTGGGCCCTCTGGATGTCTGGGGCCTGGATCTCCTCCATGCCTGCTTCATGCCCTGAGGGACGGGGCTATGGCTCCCCAAACCCTGTAGCAGATCATTACATGGAGAAACCTTTTGAATACAAGCGCGCTCATGTATACAGATAAATAAATAATAACAAAGGTCAAATGCATCAATACGGCAAAGCCGTGATGATCCACTTGGTAAAGTAAATCCGCTCAAAGAAACACAGAAGCCAGTATTGCAAAATATAAACTAAAGAAAACCAACAGAATCTGACATTATTACAAATGGTCATATATTACCATATATATATTTAATAAGCTTATATAATTAATAAAACATAACAACAGTTTAACTATAATTCATGGTGTTTTGTATTCTTTCTCCAGATTAGCTTATTGACAAGTGAAGCTCCCCTGAATTGTGATTTGGTGTAGAATAATACAACATTTCCCACATAGGTAATTTACCTATCACGTATGTAACAGAAAGGCTCTGATAGGCTGATTATGCTGTGTGTTTTTGTATGCCCTGACCAGTTGCTCCAAATACAACACAGGCTCTGCTGCTAACTGAAGGCTCAATTTCTACAGTTCAGCCTGCCTCACTGTCTGAGCTGAGCAACATTACTGTCATCGGTGAGTAAACGTTTAAATAGAATTGAAATTTTTAAACACTGTATTGCACCTAGGGGCATTTTAAGAAGCAGCAACCTCAAAGAATCCTAAAATTTATGGGATAATTGCAAAACAGCAACAATAGTGGTAGGACCTCAAAAGGTTCAGCTGAATATTTCCAGTCGGAGAAATCTTCTTCAGTCTCAGCTGACTGCGGGTGCAGCTAGTTTTAATCATGTGCAAAGGTACTGCTTATAAGGTTGGGGAAACCTGCAGTTGGCTGAGACTGAAGAAGTCACTTGGATGAGTGACGAAATATTTCTCCCACTGAAAATGTTACATCCAGATGAACAGAATGTACTTTTTGGGATTTCCTTATCTGGATAGTGGAGCATGCATGAAGATGTAGTGGTAGGAGTACAATTTGCTGTTTTCATGAGCAATATAATCAATGTTAGTTTACATAGTGAATCAAAACAGCAGAGAGGGTAGCTAGCTAAAGCTTCTATTGCAACTTTTCATATTCATTCTATGATAGATTTTGGAGAATCAAAACTCAAGACTAACTACACACAAGCAAGGCAATTAGTCTTGCTTGTGTTACATGTTCCCTCCTAGTACAGTGGAGTACAGCATTTCACTTTTGATCCATAGAGGTCAGTGTGCCAAACCCTTTTGCCAGATGAAATAGTGTTACTTTTAAAACTGTGACCCACTAAACTTTAGGAGAAAGTCATCTGCAACATACTTCTAACAAAAACTGTAACTATACTGCGAAGCAATGGCAGATGACAGACAGAAAAAGAACAAAAATTGTTTCTTTTCCAGACTTTTTAGAAACAATAGCATAGCCAGGCAACAGAACAGAAACTGCATCTTTCACTTTTTAGATGCCATTTTTAAAAATTAATCAGGAGGAACCACAAAAGAAAAATATTTAGACTCCTGTTTTTTCAAAGTGTTAAAATGTATTTCTCCCTGCTGATCATCCAGGTTTGAGTCATAACAACATCTCTGAACTTGGTAAAGAGTCCTTCAGAAACCTGCCCTTCCTCCGCACCTTACTGCTGGACCACAACCTCCTGAACAGTGAGTCTCTGCAGGGCGGAGCTCTGATGAATCTAACCCAGCTACAGGTCCTTACCTTGGGCCATAATATCATTAGCATGGTACGTACCTTTGCTGGGGAAAATGTACTTGGGAAAATATTTGCAACAATAGCATTTTCAGTTGAGAGATTTTGCAGTTAAATGATTATTTCATTAATCATGGATAGTAGGTCATGTAAAAGATGGATGCATCCATTGTGACTTTACCAGTGGAAGGTTCGAGCTGAACATTTTCAGTTTTTTGAAGACCTGATAAGACATGTACAGGGCCTATCTGACTGAGGGATGCTACATGCTCATTGGCTAACCACTCCCTCCGTTTTTCCTTCTGGACACATGTGGGGGCAGCAATGAGCAAAATGAGCATGATATTGTATTCAGCAAAACCTGAAACCAGAGATAGAAGTCATAAATCACGAGTAAAGTGCTTACTAAGGTAATAGAGCAAGGTTGCCCTGGGTCATTTTCCTATCGTCTTCCATACAAAAGCCAAACTTTTTTTCTAGCTGCTGGCAAATAGATCCTCTTGACGAGGGGAAAAAAAGCTCCTCCCAGATTGAGCTCTAGCGAGATCACTCTGAGAACAGAGAAAAAACACCTCAGCACAGATAGCACATAACACACATAACACATAATACAACACAAAAAATTACAGGACTTGCAATGGGTGTTTGGGTGGGAGGGAGTGGGGGTAAAAGGGGTTATGAAGTGACCCAAGTATACAGCAATCCGTTCCTGCAGCCAGTCTTCCGGGTCAGTTCCGCCTTCACATTGGTGGGAATAAGCGTTCAGAGGCGTTGGGAGGGGTGAGGGGAATGCGTGTGTGTGTGTGTCAGCATCAGCGTACATGTGATGTCTGCATTGTGTGTGTGTATCCTTGCTGAATTGAAGTACTGTCTCCTTTCACGGTCAGGCAAAGTCAACAACGCTCAGTACAACAGGTGTCCTTGAAGAGACAGGGGCCAAGAGACAAAACAACTTTGATATCAGGGATTGTTTTGGGTAGAGCTGGCCGTAATACCGCAGCTGGCTCCTTCTGAGTCCGAATCAAACAATAGAAGCTTTCATTTAGTGCGAACAACTGTATTAATTTCCCAGTTGAACTAATGTCCATCACTGGTCAGCCGGTCTCTCAATTTCACGCTGGATAGCCGTGAGTTTCTCTAGTATGGTATCCATGCTGCGTTCCAAGCGCGCAAACTGAGTGCCCACCATGCCCGACAGTCGCTCATTGATGGTACCTGTAGTGCGCTCGATGAGTACACTTTGAGCCTCCACCAGACTGGTCAGCTTCCCCCTGGTGAAATCCATGTTGTGGTCCAGAACCACAAACTGATTGCTCACCGCTCTCCCCACCGAATCCATTCCAGCGGCCAGGCTTGTGGGCGCTTGAACAGCACTGACCGCTTCCTTCAATTTGCAATAACCCAGGGCCAAGCCGGCTCCAATAAGCATAAGCCCTGTTAACAAGGTTCCGAAATGGTAAACGTCCTCAATGACCTCAATGGACAGTCCCGCCAGGCTCAGGATCCTCCAATTCTTCCACCCATCCATCGTGTATCCAACTGGGAGAGTCCCATGAGGGTAAAGTGGCTCTCCTGAGCCGTGACTTCTCGTTGAGAAGAGGGTGTCCATCGCATTCAGTGACCAGTTGATCAAATCCATAATTACAATTTAGGTTTTAGAGATCAGAGTTGTGAGCCTCTTAAGGGTGATAGATACAAAGTGCACAGAGACTAGACAAAAGACATGTGCAGATGTTAGAAGATGTTTATCGTCTTCCGTGACTTTTCTTGCATATTTCACATTGTGGGACTAAAGTGAAATAAGAATCAACTCTATGTTGCTGTGCAGATCCAGGGTGGCTGGTTTAAAGGTGCCAAGGCTCTGCAGAGTCTTACACTGGAGGGAAACCTGCTCACCAGTTTAGATTCTGGTTCCTTCCCTCTAAAAGACCTCAGAGAGCTGAGGAATCTGGATCTGTCAGATAATCTGATTGAGCATGTGGACAGAAACAGGTAAGTATTACTATGTTTACATTTTTCTTTCTTTCTTTAAAAGAAATAAAGGACCTTAACCAAAACTTATGTAATATATATATATATATAATGTTTTCCTCTCTGTGTCTTAGTTTCCGTGGCTTGGTGAGCCTGAAGACTCTGGATCTTTCCAGAAACCGCCTGAATTCTGCTCCTGTGGAAGCTTTTTCTTACCTCACCTGGCTGACAAATCTCAACCTGGACCTCAACTCCTGGAACTGCTCCTGTCAGCTGCTGGAGCTCGCCGACTTCCTGTCCACCTTCATCCAACAACCTGACAAGGTACAGGAACTCCTTTTCAAAAAAGCCTTTTATCTATTTTTGGAAGCCCCTTATGTCTACTCAACAGTACAACCTGAACTGATTCTCTTTCTTTGTGTGCTAATCTCAGATCCTCTACAATGGCCGTAGGATGGTGTGTGCAAGCGCTGACAACCCGGCTGTAACCACGGTGCTGGAGCTGACTGATGCCAATTGTGTCCCATCCAATCAGAACATCACAGTGCATATAGAGCCAAGAGCCAGCGTAACACCTCAGCTGTATGCTCGACATCTAGCCACCACTGCAGTCATCTGCTTTATCGGTGAGAATGATACACAACACAGGATAAAAGAGCAATGATTTCAATTGAACTCTTAGACATTAGTGAAAGAATAAGAGAAGCGAATTAGAGTATTAGATCAAGCACAAATGACGTTGAATTTCAGGAGAAAAATACATTGTAGAATCTTTAATACCCAATAATCCTCACTCTTCTGTGTTTCAGGTGGCGTTGGACTGACCATGCTGATAGTTCTGATTTACTATCAAGTGTCTCGAAAGAAAAAAATGAAAGAAATTAAAAGACTGAAAGAGCAAGAGGAAGGAAGCAGCAGCATGGCTAACCACCATGGTAATCACCTCGATGTTAGAGAGAGGAGGAGGGATGTTTTCTTGCAAGAAAACAGCAGACAGCAATGGAACAAAGAAGCCATGACTTTGGACACATGGGTAAATGAACCTGGAGACCAGTTCAGATTCAGAACTGATGAGAAGGGTGGCTATTTCAGCTGTCCTGACTGCAGCGGTGATGCACCACGGCTGAACCCAATGAGAAGAGAAAACCGGTTGAATGGAGGGATTGAGACAGAGGTGGACAGAGAAAGGAGAAAAATAAGAATGATATGTGATGAGGCGGGGAAAAGGACAGAAGTCCAACATAGAATCTCGAACAGGGACACCCCTAACAAGTTTGTTTCTCATGAAAATACAAATTCATCTTCTTATCCACAGATCCTGCCAACCCATAAGAATGGCAGAAACATGAACAATCAAAGGACACACGCAGAAGTAAAGAGTAAAGGATATGAGAGTTTACACTGTGAAAGTTGTCACAGGACATACAGACCACCAGAGCAGAACATGAGACAACAGAAGATTAGGACCAATCCAGAAGACTTTGCTCTGTCTAATGGCTTCTCTTCTCCGTACAGGCTGAACGAAAGAGGAAGGAATGGCCATAACCACTCTGACATGATGAGGGAGACAGAGTTGAGAAGAGTAATCAGAAATGTGTCATTTGATCTGCAGAGTTCAAGAACCCTGAAGGAAGGAAATAGTGAAATTGAGGACAAGAGAGTGGAGGAAGTAATAAGAGACAAAAGAAAGAGAAGAGAAAAGAGGCAGAAAGTTCAATCCAGCCGGTTAGTGAAGGTCAAACTGAACTTGAATCCACTACGAAAAAGCAAGGTCCATCCTAGGAAGAAAAATGAGCAGGGTCCTTTGGAGAAAAGCAGCTCCAAGAAAAGCAAAGAAAAAACAAAGGATGGGAAAAAACGTGAGGAGAAGGAAGAAAAGGGAAAGTCTAGCAAGAAAAAAATAAGGAAATCATCCAAGACTGAGACATCGACTGTGGATGGAAACGAGGAAGAAAAGGTGGGAGGAGAGGAAGGACAGAAAAGCCAAACACTTTCTGAAAAAACAACTTCCAAAAGTGAAAATAGTGACCAGAAAAGTACAGAAGAGAGTAGATACCCAGGGAACTACCAGTCTGTGCAAAGCAGCAGTGCTCCTGACCAGTCAGGGTCTACTATTGTTAGTGCACATGTGCAAAGTCTGCTGGGTAATAAGTATCAAGGAGCTGGCCTGACTCTGGGTAGTGCTCAGCATTCGTCTACCAACCTCTCACTGCTTGGCTCAGCTGGCTCACAGCTAAGTGGCAGCAGCCTCTCTTCTCAAGGAGGGAACGTTTTGCTCAGCACCGTGGCCTCGGGATCAAATTGGCTGTTCCCCAGAGGTCCAGCTCCTAGTTTAGCATTCAGTGGGCCTAACATGGCTCCAAGTGGTGCTCCAGACATGCTTAGCAGACAGGCTGCAGCAGGAGTTGTGTCTGCTGTTCCTTCTGTTGTAGCTAACAGTGTACATGCTAACCCTTTCCATGCAAATGCAACACCTCAGACCGGAGGAGTTCCCTTGAACTTAGCAGCAAACCCAGGTATTGATCCTGCAGCTGTCCAGTCCCCCTCTCAGAGCCAAATGCTTCCTGACAGTGCTCTTCCTGCAGCCAAACCTGAACCAGCACAGGGACAAGTCATTCAGAATGCAGCACTACATCAGCTGCCTGTTGGACGTCAAGCACCCACGACCAAAGAGAACCTCCCTGCCTCGCAGGATGGTATGTCTGAGGGTGCCTCTAAAGGACTTGAGCCAGTGAGCACAGTAGAGAATATATCAATTAGTAACAGTCAGACAGAGACTGGGAATGTACCTGGTGGTACAATGGTTGATATATCAGTAGGGGGTGTGGCTCAAACTGAGGGGCCTGCAGTGTCTGGAGCCATGCAGGAGGCAGGCATATCAGGTGTCTCTGCTCCCGATATATCCACACAGAGTGAATCCTCCACAGCAGCTGCTCTACTGCAGCAGGAGTACCTGCCTGAAGAAGGCTCCCCCTCCCTCAGGAGGAAGCTGAGACTGGTGCTTCCTGAGAAGACATCGAGCCGTCCTCCCACTGCTCTGGAGAGGAAAATACGTTAGAAGCTAGCTCAGTATTTAAACTACTAAAAGATGATAATGTTACTGCTGAATTTTTGAGATTTAAAGGATTTCATATTGTTTATTTTTTATCATGTACAAGAAGACTGAAAATCCTTGTTCTTATTTTTGCATTTTAAAATTCATTCATGACCCTGGAAGCAGCATTTGAATAAAAATACATCAAATACATACAAAGTTATTCAGTGGCTTTGCTGCAGCTTTCTGTTGTTCCTCACGGTTTTCATCTACAGATGGCGTTTCCTCAGCATAGTTAAAAATGAAATCATTTTTCTATATTCATGGACATATAGCACCATAAACAGTAAATCAGGAAACAGAAAACATTAGTAGACTACATCTTTCATTGATCTGAGGACTAAAACACTGTAACTTTGACCTCTATGCAGATTGCAGCAGGTTTCTATGGTTTGGGTGTGCATGCAGGATTGGGTTTCAGTTCTGTTTGCAGAGTATTAGGTTTCCTGGTCACACTGCAGAGCTCTAAATGCTACCTACACAGGGGTCCATTTACTGTCTGAGCTTTCTTCCTCCCGCCAGTCACTGTGATATATTACACTGTGGAACGTCACTGTCTTGTTAATGTTGTTCATGGATATGATGAACAGAGAAGGTATCTATGGTCCTGATTCTTAGATAGCATTGCATTTCTAAGGATAATACATTTATTTGTATATCACTTTTAAAAACACACAGTTAAAAAAATGTGCTTCACAGGTTGGATAGACGCACGTATTTCAAATAAGCGTACATGTCCGAACATACAAACACTTACATTAACTACTGCATACACACTGCAACACACATATAAAGATGAAGGTAACTTATAAAAATAAGTTTTTAATACAAACCAAACATTCAGCCGACCTGATAGGGCAGAGCAGGAATGTTCTAAAGTTTAGGAGCTCCAACCTAAAAATTGTGGTCACAAAAAATTAATTTCAATTCAGTTTTATTTATATAAAACAAATCACAACAACGGTCACCCATGGAGAAAAACTCCAATAATCAGACAAACCCGTCTGAGGAAGCACTTGGTGCTTGTTCAGAAGGGTTACCTGATCCAGACCTAAGTGTAAGCTTTATGAAAAAGGAAAGTTTGATCTTAGAAGTAGATCCAAACTAAGAGCTTGTTCCACAGAAGAGGGGCAGAAACCACAAGAAAGCCCGTAGTCTGTGAGCAAAGTGCTCCATTGGGCTGATATGGTACTATGAGGTCTTTAAGATAAGATGATTATTCAAGACTTAGATTAAGAGGAAGCCAATGACGAGAAGTTATCGTGGGAGAACTGTCTTTTTAGTCCCTGTCAGTACAGTTGTTGTACCAACTGAAAGCTTTTCTGGGAGTTTATACGACACCCTGATAATATTGAACTAGAATAGTCCAGCCTAGAAGTAATAAATACATTAACTAAAGTTTTGGCATCTGTTGTTTGTAATGTGTATGTAATTTTAGAGCAAAATGCAAGAAAGCAATCCTACATATTTGTTTAATTCAAAGTCATTGAAAGACAAAAAACACAAAGGCCATTTAAAGCCTATTTTTAACGTCGTACTACACTAGACAGGTTGTAATGGTTTTGTACAGGCTAAACTGGTTAGTTTACACAGCAGTGTAGTTTACAGTGGTGCACTGTGGTGGACTGATGCATAGCATGCTGTGGACTTTAATAATTATATCAAGAGTAAAAAACTATTTATATTTGAGGCCATGAAGCTGATTAGATTCACTTACTGACTCTCTTTCATAGTAGTTTCCTTATTGTCTAGGGGTGGAAATCACCCATATAGCTTGTGAAACATCTGCGTATATGTTCTTGAATTCAATGGGTTAAATCTTCAAAATGCAGTGAAAATCGGAGTAGCAGCACCGGCCAGCTGATTGCAGCCGTACACAAGAAAAATTGACTGAAAGTTACAAAACTAATCATGAAAGTTTTTTCTAAATATTTCTTCTCCCCTAGCTGCACCTCAACACCTGATTTTAGGGTTCCCCCTCCTGCCAAATCCCACTGGATACACCCTGGACAGGTTGCCACTATGTTGCAGCCTACATATATATATATATATATATATATATATATATATATATATATATATATATATATATATATACATGTATAATATTATAATAATAGAATGATTTAATACTCAGTGCTTCAATTCCTGAGAATCTTTCAAACCATACTTCAGTTTTCAGTTTTTGTTCTGTAAATTGTCTTCTTTCCTGTAAAGCTCCTCTGCTGGAACTTTAAACTTCATGAAGTCTAAATGCATATGTACGGAGCCCCTCTGATGACATGGTCCAAAAAATAAATAAATTGTGGCCACAAAATACTACTTCGAGGGCACGAAATGGGTATAACGTGCCCACGAAATACTTATTTGTGGCAATGAAATGCTGGTTTGTGGCCACGAATTGGGTGTAACGTGGCAATGAATTACGCATTTGTGGCAACGAAATACTAATTTGTGGCCACGAAATAGATAACGTGGGCACATCGTATTGATACAATTCCTGGACAGCTGCCCAGAGACATAAGCATAAGAGTAGGCTAAACCTATACACCATGGACAGAAACAGTATGATTGAGTTTTATTTTAGGCTGGGAATGAGCTACAAATGCATTTCGAAAAGCCTGGCAATGCA
>VURO01048819.1:0-11878 GCA_015108175.1 Pelvicachromis taeniatus
CAGGAGGTGGAGCGGGGTATGTTCTGGTTGGTGGTTGGGCTAACCCCAGGTTGCTCATGAATGTGTGTGAATTAGGGCTGGGACAACGCGTCGACGCAATCGATTACGTCGACGCGTAAAATACGGCGACGTAAAAAATTTGCGTCGATGCGTCGTCACTTTCAAAAAAACACATGGCGGCAGCGAGTAGCGGTAACATGTCGACTTAAACCACACCCCCCGAACACGCAGTTCTACAGTATGGGGATATTTTAACCCAAAAGGAAGTGATTCAGTCTTTGCCGGCTTTGTAAGGCGGAAATGGCCGATCATAAAACGACCGTAAGTTTTCAACTTTTTTACTAACGCTGGTCAGAGATAAACACCCAACCTCCGTAAATGCAAAACTAATTTAAGTTGCTTAGCAGTAACATACATCATTAGATTCATCGATGCATCGAAAAATTAATCACTAGATTCATCGATTTGGAAAATAATCGTTTTGCCCAGCCCTAGTGTGGTTTAAATGTTTCTGCTTTAGTCTGGGTGGAAAACTCAAAAGAGTTCAGTCTGGTGAAATCCCGACTCGATGGCGACCCGCACTCCGATGGACTGGACGTTTTTCCGGCTCCACTCTGGGTCTCGTGGAGGGATGTAGTCCTTGGAAAGCTGCTTCGGTTGTGCCAGCATCTCGATGCGAGCGCTCTCTGCGGCTCTCCTCGCTGCTCTCGAAACCTGATTATTGGGATTCAGACATTAAATTCCATTAATCACTCGGAAAAAGCCACTTGGAAAAAAAATAATTGAGCAATAAAAATGTAAACTCTAGTGGTAAAAGCTGGTAATTATGCTGCATTTTTATGACCGTCATCAAAACATAAAAGGCGGCCTGCGAAACAACAAGTCCCAGAATTTCTCCCATCAGCAAAATGACATTAAATATTCATTTGCCTGATTATAATTATTGGAAAGTGCCACAGTTCATTAAAAAAAGGTTTTTATGATGTAAAACAACTGGTTCACACAGCTGGAAAATATTTGACTTGACAGCGTGATGCTGAATACACGACCCTAACAAACAGTTTTAATTTATGCTTTGCTCAAAGACTTTTCTGATGTTCCTTAAAAACCACACATTACTGGTCTTTGAGCCTCCTGATGGTATTTATTTGGCATCATGAACTTGGGGTTAGACTAATGTTGGCGTTATACTTTCTGTAATGATGTGAAGGTCTGCTGGGGTCCAAGGAAATTTCAGAGGTTGCAAGGGTGTAAAATAAGGCCACAAGCGACACTCGGCTCCTACAAGCGGCCTCCAGGAGGACGAAGAAATGGTAAAATAAGAACACACACGTCTTGTTCTTGGAGTCCACATGCTAGACTGTAAGTAGTACAGTATTTAGTGTCACGGGATGATGCTGTGTTAGTGAGAGCACCTACAGTCCAGATGGATTCCTCTGGACGTCCAAGCGCGCAGCAGATGTTGCTCTCCTTCAGTCTGGGCAGCGACAGCTGGACGAGTCTCTGGGAGATGCGAGCTTTTCTGGATGAGAGAGAGACGATGGAAGCAACGCTCTGCGGACAAACAAGGTATTAGTTTGTGTTTTGTTCACCTTTACTGTCAAGCACATCCCTGCAGAGACAGAGGACGGCTGACTTTTTAATAATCTGCTGGACCACTTCACATTTAGGTGCAAAAATGTTAAAGAGCCCGAGGGTCAAAACAGATCAGATCAAAGTGGCTGCTGAGGATTACATGGAAGAAAAGTTACTAATTACCCAAAAGATTTTTATCTTCTAAGCTACAAATATGTGGCTTTTATTTATTTATTTATTATAAAAACTAATTTAATGCAGTGTAAACCCCATAAAACAATTCTTTCATTGTAAAAAAAATGTCTATGCCAATAAAATATTGAATGCATATTTTCCAAAACAGTGTAATTAAGCCTCACCGTGATTACACAAGAAGCCACGAGGCATCAAACTGAAAGAGCGTGGATGTTTGCACGGATTTGTGTCTGAAACGATCTGCTCCGCTCCTCTTACCTCCCTGCTCCTCTGGAAGTCCGGATGCTCGAGTTTGGGTTTGGAAAGCTGCAGCAGTCGAGGTGTGATCACGGCACTTTTCACCCCGGGGTCGGCGTGCCACACAGGACAGTTTTTCTCACACCGAGGCGTGTGAGGAGGCCTGTGGCACGAGCAGACGGCACCTTATACCGCGAGAAGTAAACTCCTGAAAAATGCAGGGCTTCATAATTCTCACATTCTTCTTATATTAGGTCTCGCACAATCGTGTTCCTCAAATGAATAATAAGTCTTTGTCTTTTCTTCTAAGTACCAGCAGCTCTCTGCCACGCAGCTCCAAAAAATATGCAAAAACATTTGAAAGATAAGGTGATAAGTATTCTAAACATTATGCTGTTCATTCCCATAGAAGGCCAGGATAAGGCCAAAAACAGACAAAGCTAAATGAGTAAACCTTACTGGGAAAGTGACTAAGAGGTGCATCATGTAAGAACAACACAACTTCGTCACAGCCAAAAGGAAAACGCAGGAAAACGAAGGACACGAAGGGAAAACGCCAAAAGAAAAAGAATATTTACAACATTTACGTTTTTTTGTGTAGTTTATCGCCTGATCGTGTGTCCAGTTTGCTTGTTATTATTTAGTCTTTGTGTGCTTCCAGTTATGTATTATTATTGCCTTAGTAGTTCAGCTTATCTTCACAACACGATCAGATACAGAAACGCTCCCAAATCATTTTGCCTTACTCGGCGCTTTTCTTCTTCACAATCTCCTTTTTGGGTTTGATTTTTATCTGCTCTGTTTTGTCTCGCTCATTTATTGGTCTGTATCTTTTTAGATGAGAGGATCAAGTCTGGCGATTGTTATTTCTTATACAGGACATTAAAACAGCAATCACTGGGATGTTTGTAGCCTAAAAAAAACTGCAGACATCAACTTGTACTGATTTCAATCAAAAAAATCTTACTCCACATCCAACAACATGTTCAGCTGCTGCCGCTGGGCTCGGGATTTATAAAAAGACTTCCGCGGCGGTCGACGAGCGTCCCAGAGGTGCTGAGCTTTGGACAATAAGCTCTATTGTCTCCTCTCCTCGCTCTCCCGCAGTCTGTCGCTGGAATAACGCTGGCTTCCTCACACTGCACGGTGTCGGGCCTGATCCTCTGCTCGGCCTTCTCACATTTAACTTTATGATTTGTTACAATCTGCTGGAATTAAACTCGAGACTTTGGTTTGCATGTGGGCTCCCGTGGGGAGAATAAAGGCTTTGGAGTTTGACATGTGATGGGGGGGGGTCTACTGCAGAGCTTGCCGTGGAAATATTCTTTAAAACAGACAGCTCAAAGAGTTTGTCTGGCTGCTGCTTATATGCTTCTCAACACTGAAGCACTCATGAGCAGTTTGACATGCAGCCTGATGGCAAATGGGGGAAATATATAAATATACCATATAATGATGTCAAATTTCAAATCTGCCAAACCAAACTGAGTCACATCAGCGTTTACTTAATGAACATGTAGGGCCTCATCTATTCATTAGTTTCTTACTGCACAATTTATCTACTTATTTTTCAGCCTTAAAAAGCTACGAGTTGCCAAAGTATTAAAACAAAGACTCACGTTTGCATCAATGCAGGACTAATCTAAGGTAAATAAGCTCCACCTTCAGACACCTCACATCTGGATAACTGGTAGATGGTAGGTCCTTAATTGTGTGATATATGAGAAATTGTATTACTGATTCAATTCAATTCAATTCAATTTTATTTATATAGCGCAAAATCACAACAACAGTCGCCTCAAGGCGCTTTACATTGTAAGGTAGACCCTACAATAATACATACAGTGAAAAACCCAACAATCATATGACCCCCTATGAGCAAGCACTTTGGCGACAGTGGGAAGGAAAAACTCCCTTTTAACAGGAAGAAACCTCCGGCAGAACCAGGCTCAGGGAGGGGCGGGGCCATCTGCTGCGACCGGTTGGGGTGAAAGAAGGAAGACACCTTCCAGAACCTTTAGAGAGCTGCTAATCTCTAAAACAGCAGCATGGCTCATGTAATAGGCAGATTAAAACTCCCTCCGTCAAAAGCAAACCTTTCAGTGTGTCTGCTGCCCCTTCGAGGTCCTCTCCTTGAGCACCTCTGGACAGCTTCCAGTGTGGATCATGGAAAGATATTTTAACAGTGCTGTGTACAGTTAAGGCCATTCCTGGTTGAATGTCCTCTCTCAGACTCGTCAGGATGTTCAAGCAGAACTTCATGTTAACTGTTTTAGCCCAAACAATTTGGGGAGAATACCAGAGGCAGAAAAGCTGTCCCTGGTATGTAACCTTGAGTGGGACTGTCAACATCAAGGTGGTCCTGAGGGTCGTCATGCCCCAAGATGTCTACCTTACTAGAGGTTAAATACCTGGGAGTTCTCTGCTCAGCTCTCTGGTAATCTCTTATCTAAGAAACATTATGGTCTCTGTTTCCCACACTCAGATTAAGCCTAGTCCCAGACTGAAAACATGATCAGCTGTGATCTGTGTGGAATTTTTTGTGCAAATCTGAGGTCCCTGGTGTTTTTGCAGATGATGCAAATAGCCGGAGGGTTTGAAGCACTTGAGGGGAGACCAAGACCAATAGAACAGAATAGACTAGAATAGAATAGCCCCTTTATTCTCATTCTACATGTACAACGAAGTTATGGGTGCTCCGCGCCAACTGTGCAGGAGTGAAAAAATGTACATAAATAGTAAAAACATGAGGAATAAATAGCAAACAGAAGAGATATATACAGTCCATGACTGATGATGTGTCTTTAAAAATTTATTTATACTTTCTAAACCTAACCAAGGACATAATTATAATTTGGTGTCATTTGTGATAAAAGGCCGAAACACCCTGTGAAGTTGAGGCACACAACTGATGATGTGTCCCGCTGGTAAAGCTTCTGGGCTGCCTTTCTTCATAGTAACCATCCCTCAAGACTTTCTCCATTTGAAGCAATGCATTATCAGGGATTGTAACATCTAGTCCTTTATTGAGTCACTAGAGGAATATATAGTGATTCAATAAAGTTTTGTTTTTTCATTTTTTATGGACAGAATCAAAGTAACTTGTTCATCCCAAACTTTTATTGCATAAAAACGTTTAAACCAAGCACAAGTTTGGTGCTTCTTACACCTAGACTTCAGAGGAAATAGTATCCCTTGAGTGTTAAGTCACTGATTGAAATGTAGGTTACATGTAACAGCTGTTTCACACGGACACTTTTGAAATGGTTCACGTTGAAATAGTGAAGAAGTGTAGAAGATGCTTATTGTGCAAGACTCCTCAGCTACAAAGATAATGTGCTTGTATGTAACATGAATATGCATGGATCACGTTTAGCGTGCACTGAGGCTTTTACCCTGCGTCCTGGGAGCTCTGGCTCCTGGTTCTGGGTGTCGACAAGCGCAGGGTGTTTTCGTACTGGGACGTCTTGGAGGAAGGTCGCTGGGTCTTCCTGAAGAGGCTCGCCGCCGCCTCCTCCTCCTTCCTGCAGGAAAATGGAAGCCATTACCGTTTCCATTATGTGCTGTGTTGTGTGTCTGGAACAAAACATTGTCTTGAGAAAGAAAAAAAAAAGGAGGAGGAGATGATGATGAAGGGGCGATTCAGAACAATGGTTAAGTGTCAGTGTTCAGCTGATGACGGGGGCATGAGTGGAACATGCAGCCGGAAAAACATTTAAATTTCATTAGACAGTCGAGACTGCGAAGTGACACTGGAGGTTAAACGCTCCCTGGTGACAGTCGCATTGTTTTGTTCCTCGACGGTGTGTCACCGATGCAGAATCCTTCCTCATTCAAATGACAAGGAAAAAATCTGATCGCAGACTTTTTATATCAATTAAAAAAGACGAATGCTAAAAATATTAAAAAGATTAACAAATTGGTCTGCTGTGGGTTTTGGATTTTTCATGGCATTTGTTGACACTAGCACCAGAAAAATACAAAATCTAACAATTAATTAATATTTAATTGTTAGTGCTTCTATCTTGAGCTAACTATTCACTCCTCTAAACTGAAAAAGGCTGAGTAAAAAGTTCTAAATTGCGACCATAAGTTTTTTTTATAATCAAATATCTTTATTTATCCACACAAGATTGCAAATTTGAACGATTTTCCATTTAAAAGCAGAAAATATTTAATTGTTAAAGGTAACTATTGTAAATTCCTGAGCTTAAAATAGTTTAGGCCATTATAGTTATCACTATAATGTGAAGAAACAACTGCTATGACTTCATGTCGATAGTGTCTGTGTATTATGTCGGAGAGGAGTTTGCTGAAGTTGAAATGGGGCTGGGCTGTATTTTTGTGCAATACCAATTTATAGCACAAGATGGTGTCGTTAGGTAATGTAGCCTTTTTTCAGGACGGCATCTTAATTTAAATGTGACCTGGTAAAAGGCAAAAACCTCGAGGAAATGAGGGCGAGCAAAAAGAAATTGGACTTTTCAACACTGCCCCCTTGTGGTGAACGTTTTAATTAAAACCTACAGAGGGTAAATACAAAATGTACCTTTAATTAAAGATTTTACATGTTAACATATTAATTTTCTAATATATCTGAAAATATTTTCAATGATTGCCTACATTTTTAGGTATATGGATTTGCTGATTTTCTTTGTTTTATATTAACACCGACGTCATCTGTCTGAATTTAGGGATCGTCAAATCAAATGGTAATAATTTATTTATAATATTAAATAAATAATAATTAGTTGCACACCTAATTGGTACACAAAGCTCAAAAGTACCAGCTACCACATAAAATACATAACATGACACTATGATACTAAGGTTTTACACCAATTATATTCATAAAAGAACATAAATCTTGGCCACAGAGCCAAATAATTAGAAATTAACAAAGCGGACTAGACATCTTGCCTGCACTCTCGTGAGATTAGATGTTCAGGCTAATTATCAGATACAATAGACCTGCAAATACATTTAACGAATGTAGCTTACAGCAAATCAGAGGCGGGAAAAAAAAGGATCATTATGTCTGCAGTGAGCATCCTGAATAAAGCTCCTCTGTAGCGTGGTGCTCTGAACCAAACCAGCAGGTGATCAGCGTCCTCTTCAGTTACAGTGAATTATTACTGTAGTTCTGTGAGCTGCACTTCCTGTGTGTGGGCTTCTGATTGAGTTACACTGAATGTTGCTGCTCTTTTAATCCGACAGCTGATGCAGGAGAAACAACAAACAGAAGAGCTGTGGACCTGTAGCTAGCACTACCCGAGCCCGACAGTTCTCAGGGGTGATCACCTGGCATCGGTCCTGAACATCACTCTACTCTGTGCTAAAGTGCTCGGTGAAGATTTCCACACAAATATGTTGATGCAGCACAACATAAAAAGCTTGTGTACACTCCTCCCATCACAAACAGCCCTCCCTCTCATGTCTTTTTGATAGAGTCATCAATAATGTTGGAGGTGCAGGCGGGCTACAGTTACCTCCGGTTGTCCTCCCTTGCTGAGAAGTCTCTTTTGTGCCTGGATAGGTATTGGATTCTTGCACTTGGAGCGGCTCCGAGCGCTGAAGCGGAGATTGGCCACACAGGCTCCTGGTTGCCCCAGCTCAGCTTCTCACTGATCAATGAAAAGGTTTCCAAAGAGGAGCTGTGATGATAAGCATGGTTTTTGCGGAGGCAGAGTAAATATTTTCCCAAAGGAAAAAAAAAAGATCCGTTCAATCAATCAAGCATAAATTCTGTTCATTTCTCTATTGTTTCTCCCTTTTAAACACACGTCCAGTGGGTGCCAGACATCTGTCTTTAATTATGCACTTTGGAGAAATTACACTCAAAAGAAGGAAACACTGACCACATAGGCTCCTGAATTCTTGAGAGTCAGTTTTAAGTCAATTTTCATATGATGTAACAGCTGGAAGAGAACTAAGTATGCTCAAAATGTTTAGGGCTTTAAAAGCAGACGTGTGATGAATAGCGGCCATTGTGGCGTTACAAAAAGTCTGTGTGCACAAAGAATTCGATTTTAATCAAGGGGAAGATACTCGTGTGAGTCCGTTACTCACCAAGGAGTCGTGGCCCAGACTGTTTTTGAGGTTTTGTGTTGAGCCAGCTCCAGGATTCTGTCAAACAACACAGCATTCACAAAACAGCAAAAACTAGCAATAAATACGAGTGTATTTCAGAGCCTGTGGGCCCAAAGGGGGGCTGTGCAATCGCTCAGCCAGTTTTCCTTTTCTGTTGAGGGTTCTCCATATTTTGGCTTCCAAACAGTCTCACTCATTTTTTTTTTTTAAATCTTGGTTTCAACTCTAAATCTTTACCACCAATCAAAAAGCAAAGACACGACTGCCAGAGTTTAACCGTGAGTCATTCATTTTCATGACAGTGGTTTCCTATTTTGCAGCACCACCTCCATTTAACCCCTTTAATATCTGCCATATTCCAAAAATACTCCTTACTAGAGGTTACTGATTATATAAAGGATGGATTTTTACAATATAGCTTTGAATACAGTTGAATTGTCAGCTGCTGGTTTTAAGTTTGCATCATTGTGAGCGTCAAAGGCTTAATCTAAAACTGTAGGCAAACAATTTCCCCCATTTATTCATTATGCTTGTTTCAGCTGGTTACACTTTTCGCTGTTTTAAATGGTTTAATCCTGACTTTTAGCTTAACGTTGCTACTCTTTCTTCAATGACTTTAAGTTAGTTCAATGGTTTTATCATGATTTTGGCTAACCCGTTAAGAATTTTGGTGTTTTAACTGCTGACATTCTTTGCCAGACTTAAAGCTAAACATTTCTTCCAGACCTTTTATTTACATTTAGCTTTAGTGGTTTAAAATGGTTAGCTGCTATTGAGGTTTTGTAGTCACATGAGCACTCACTATGTTTAGAATAAGGCCCCAAGTACACAGGCTAGACTGGTCCACGAGTAACATTTTAGCAGTTGTCCACAGTTTGCATGAAACTTTACTTGCCACTACTCTCAGAGTGGTAGTGATACACCACACAAACTGGAAACAGAGACCGTTCTACTTCATAATAATCTTCCATTTTTATTTTGCAGTAAAGTTTTACTATTGCTCAGTTTGCAGACAAGTTGGCATCTCAATGAAAATTACAGGCGGCAATCTGCAAGCAACCAAAGCAATTACAAAGAGGTTTTATGGTTAAGCATCATCTCTGCGACCGATTTCCTCTCGCCAACCTATCGGGGAATACATTCTTTCCCCTCACATCCTATGTTTTGTACCCGATATGGTGGGAAACTTTTCTTTTTTTTTTAATATTCCTGACTTTATAGTTGGTAGGAATGTTGCAAAGCACAACATCTCCCTGTTGTTCTATAGAAAACATCTGATGGCAGTGGTCAATATTTTACACAAACACATCAAATCCATTGAGAAGCATTAACTTTCTGATGTAGGCCTGAGAAGTGTATAAAGAACAAAACCATTTCACCTCTGTGATGGACCAAATCTGGACTGAACAGCTGCAAGAACCAAACAAACAAAAGAGGTTAGACTAAATCACCCCACAAATATTTGATGACTATTTTTGCATGTATGAAGTGATAAATTTACCTTGTTTTCCAGACACCATCTCCCCTCGCGGCTGCTGTAAGCTGCGTCAGCTTGATGTCACATTACTCTCTCCATAGCCACAGCAGGAGTCCTTAGCAACCAGCTCCACACCTGAGGACGCCCTGAAACTGGAGTCCATGTGGTTAACTCATCCATCCGGCCCACTCAAGACTTCAGATGCTGGACGTTAAAAGGAAAGTGGACACTTCTAGGTCAGTCGGGAGGGCGACTGTTGCTGTGGCATTTCTGGAGAGCTGGATTCAAAATATAAATGTGCTCCAATGGTGTGGAGTGACTAAATGTCAGGAGCTATGTTTGTGATGAGGCTTTGTGCTCACATGAGCAACGACACAGAGCTGTGCTGTCATAAACATCACTATATGTGAAAGGTCAAGGGTTCAAAACCCTAAAAATTTAATATGAAAGCAAAAGAATAATTCAGTGGAAACTGTTATTTAAATGTGAAAAAAGGGGCAGATAAGACATCAAGCTGTTCACACATTACTGTAAAATACATATTTGGTTTTGGAAACATATGAGTCACAAAGTGATGTGATTCATCTTTATCATGCCTTCCTTGAAGTAAGACCAAAAAGGAATCAAAAGAAGGATTTGCTTTAAAACCAATCCACTGGGCCTCTCTGCATACCCTGCCGCGGCCAGACCATTGATTGCCTTTCACTGACTGCCAGCCCAGAAGCTCTTGGAGTCGTGACGCTGCATTCAGCTGATCTTCCTCATCTGCTACTTGGAACCCATTCCTCCTCAACTCGCTTTAGACGTCCTTGGCGCATTTGTGTGTGCGTCTGCCCGACTCCCAATGTATCCTCATGGTTCTGAACAATGCTTGAAAACGAATGTTTTTTTCTCTTTGAGCAGTTTCTTTATGGCTGTGTATTCTTTGCGTTTGTAACATAGTTAAGAAAGGTTCGAGTGAAATCCTGCTAAATGGGACAATGGCACCACCTACTGTTGCAAATGTCACCCTGCATTGAGTATGAAGGGTAAAGAATTCTGGGTAATTCTCAGAGCAATGGAGGATTTTCACAGAGGTAACCAATGTGTAAATGTCGTGAACAAAATTTATGTCACTAGTCCGTAAGTATAAAAGAAGTTGACCTGGCTATTTTTGGTTAAATATTATTTGCTGTGGGTTATTTCTGTCATCCTTATGTTCGTTTCCTGTGACACTTCTTTACCAGTACGGAGAATTTGGAGTATAGCTAGCTAGCGCTGATGCCGCCTTTTCACGCAGGGCTCAGGCTGGTTGTCCACAAGAATTAAAACTATTCTACTTTGTTGCCCTTTGTCACGAATGCTGGAATGTGACTGTGCAATACTGTTTAGAGTTTGATACACGTTGCTTTATGTACAGCCCTCCGCTTTGCATTTTTATTATATGTTAATCTCCACGTTCAGCAGTATTAAACAGAGAACACCATAAATTAGCTGAAATACATTTAGTATATTTCTGTATTCTTTTCATTTTGGAAATTTAAGACGCAGATTATGAGTGATGGCCTCCAGCTCGCCTTGGAACGGTTCGCAGCCGAGTGTGAAGCGGTGGGAATGAGAGTCAGCACCTCCAAATCCGAGGGCATGGTCCTCAGTCGGAAAAGGGTGGAGTTAATTAAATTAAACATAAAAGATTTGAAGTGTATTTCAAGTGTTCTGCCGGAGGTTTCTTCCTGTTAAAAGGGAGTTTTTCCTTCCCACTGTCGCCAAAGTGCTTGCTTATAGGGAGTCATATGATTTCTGGGTTTTTCACTATATGTATTATTGTAGGGTCTACCTTACAATGTAAAGCACCTTGAGGCGACTGTTGTTGTGATTTGGCGCTATATAAATAAAATTGAATTGAATTAAACTTGCATCTGATAGCCGTTCACTGGAATTCACAAGGAGTTCACAAGGACATGTCGATTAAAGCAAAGAAGGCATCATTGATCGGAAAATCCAACCATGTCTATCAGGGAGGAAAAAGCACCAAACAAAATGAGAAGAAATTAAAGATTTAAAATGTTAACATTTGTGGCTCAATACATCACCTGCTGGGACAAAAATAGAGATAATGGTTTTGTGTTCTCCCAGTTTAATACAAATGAACAAAATTTAACAGGACAACAAACACAGTGAAGGTTTTTACCCCCCCTCACGAACATGACTTACCAACAGAAATAAATATAAGGTTCAGCCAACAGATGTAGTGAAAACAGTAAAGTAAAAAAAAAAAAAAGTGCAAAGAACTCACTGAATGTGACTGATTAAGTGACAACAGCT
>VURO01048822.1:5109-19428 GCA_015108175.1 Pelvicachromis taeniatus
AAATTCATTTTATGTTTTTTTTTTTTTTACATGCCCTTTTGAATTGTAATTCTGAACAGTTTGTGGCTTCTGGTGTTTTGGAAAACTAAATAATAACCAAAAGACAATAAAATATTATTCTTTATAAGTTGCAGCAGTAGCAGTGGAAATTTTCATTTTAAAGACTTTTGTGTAAGTTCCTACGGCAGCCGGTGTGTCATTTGTTGCTATGCATCTCTTCCTAAAGTACAAACAAATTCAGGTATGAACATATAAATCACTGATTTGTGCATGTTTGTATACATAATTTATGTAATTTCATTGGTGAACCATTGGGACAAGCAAGGCAAGCAGAGATGGATTGCTTGCCTTGCTTGTCCTGATGGAACCATATCAGCCCAAACACCTCATACACTGTCAGCACGGTGGTGGAGGGCGATGATCTGGGCTTGTTTTGCAGCAACAGGGCCTGGGCACTTTGCAATCAAAGAGTTGACCATGGACTCCTCTGTATTTTATAGTCAAATGTAAGACCATCTGTCTAACAGCTAAAGCTTGATTACATTTTGTCATGTAACAGTGCCAAGCACATCAGCAAATTATCAAACAACTCAAAGCGGGCTCTTTGTTCTTGCTCTTTGCAGCTTCCTCTTCTAGATGTTTTGGAGTTTTGACGAGCTGCTCGTGGAGTTGTTCGCTCTCCTCCTGCTGTGTTTTACATTGGACCTCCAACTCAGCTTCTCTAATGGTTTTCATGACTGTGTGTGGAGCTTCTGCAGTTTGTGTTGAAGCGTCCACACTCAGCTCTGCAGCTGTGGCAGCTGTTTTGCTGTCTTCAGGAGCATCACTCACCTCAGGGGTGAAGTTCTCCTCTGTGTTGGACTCGTGCCTGTTTCTGTGAGCCTGTTTCAGTTGTTCTTGGAGCTCGAGAAGGGTTTTTTTTTTTTCCAATAACGACTTTTTCATCATTACTCTTGGAGAACATGTCAGCCATTTAGTGACTTTCAGTTTGTTCCTGAAGTCGCTGCAACACCTATTTGCAAACTTTTCCAAGGTCTCCGAGTCGGACTGCAGTTGTTTGGAGACAGATTGCTGTCTCACAGGTGACCTATGCAATTGACTTGTGGTCAAAAGTGATTTCCTAGATGTTGAGGGTCAGGGATGCTCAACTTCTGGGCAACTATTTGGTGCCCCCAACAACTTGCAGGTATCCAAGAGCAAGAAAAAATCCAATGCAGTCACTGTGCAACCAACAGATAGTTGCAGATTGGGATTTTATCCATGTGTTGGACAACAGCTCAGCAGGTCAGCAGAACCAGGTATATGACTGGACCTGTAGACCTTGTTTGTGGTCATTGTTAGCATTTTAATGTAATTATCTGACACATAATATGACAAATCAATACTGAGTAACAGTCGATTCAAGGAGGCTGTATTTTCGGTGAGTTATGGTCACTGCTGGCTCTAATAAAAACTCACCAGAAGCGGATGCCACAATGGCCCATCGTTTATACATGTCACGGTCCTGGGTCCATGACCCAGTATGTGTGTGTGTTTTCCTGTATTAGATTATTGTTCTTGCCACATTCTGAGTTGTTGTTTTCTGAGTCATCTATGCCCTGAGTTGGTTATGCCATGTTGTGTTCTGTCATCCTCATTGCTGTGTTTTCTGTGTTATCGCTATCTGTGCTTTTGTTTCTTTCTGTTCCATGGTTTATGTTCAGATTTCCTAGTGTGCAGTTTAGTTTATTTCATCCCGTGTTTTGAGTAGGGTTTGGTGATTTGGGTCTTTGTGTTGCTCTCCCCTGCCTGTGTCCCCTCTGTTTCTCCCATAGTCTGGTCTATGTTCTAGCCATGTCTCTGAGTCTGTCTCTGTGTTATGTTTCCTGTTTTACTTTGAAGGTCATTGTCTCATGTCTGCGTCTCTAGTTTTGCTTCCTTGTTCTCGTTAGCCCTGATGTCTCCCAGCCGTGTTCCCCTCCTGCCTCTCGTTCCCCTCGTTCTGTCTTGTGTATTTTAGTCCTGTGCTTTCCGTGCTCCCTGTCGCGTTGTTAACTTAACCTAACCTAACGTCTACTCCCGGTTTTTCACAGTCCCGTTCCCGTGTGTCTCGCTGTGTTCTTTCCCTCGTGGATATTGTTTTAATGTTCTGATTCTTTTTGGATTTTGTAAGCCAGCAATAAAGCTGTGTTTTAAGTTTCACCCCCGCCTCTGTGAGTCCTGCGTTTGGGTCCTTTTCCTGCCTGCACCCCCCTCAGCCATGACAATACACAGTCACCAATATGAAGGGAACCCTGAAAAATAAGCCTCAAATTCAACAAATTCCGTAATGTTTTCATGTCTAAATCCAATTGTAAAACTTGCATATAGTTTTATGTGGCGGGTATAAGTCTCCCAACATTACTTTCCCAAATGCTTATTTCCTGAAAGTTTATCGAAGCAAAATCAGTCTCGTCCCCTGTATTTCACTGCTACCAGTTTTATAAAGTAACAGAAGTCATTTACGCAAGAGGAATATATGGAAATAGGGGGGGGCTCGTATCACAAACGAAAACAGCACATTTTTACTTCAGCGATTAGGCAGATTTTGATGGGCTCCTCTGCGATTCCTGCAGATTTATTTTATTTATTTTTTTTACAAATCACTGAACATCCCCAGGTAGTATTAGTCCTGCGTAAATAAGGCTTTACTCTGTAATGTCCTGCTCTGCTGACACTCCTTTGCCGCCTCGGTCTCCGTCTACCTCATTTCCATTCCAGCTAAGTCTATAATTGCACTGCACCTCCACTTTTCCTCTCTGTTTCTTCCCCTCTCGCTCGCTCTCTCTCTCTCTCTCTGTTGACACTGTGTTGCAAAATAAACGCGGGCAAACACACTGTACATACGTGCAGCACCGGCTGTAAAAGAAACCAACAACTGAAAGGTAAATACCACTTTATCTGGCCTGTCACAGCAACAAGCAGCCGAGCACTTTGTTTACCTCGCCGCTGAGTGAAAGTGGCTCAGGCCCTGCTGCTGCTGTGATATGGCCTCTAATTAGTTTCCAGGCAGCCTTTACCTGCCTCTCCCTCGGTGTAAACCCATCAACTCCCTTGTGTTTTTTAATGTCTGTAAAAAATAAAAGAAAGAAAGAAAGAAAAAAAACACTTAGTTCCTTTGCTACTCGCTCTTTTTCTTTACAAAAGCCCACTGCTTCCCCCTCTTCACTTCCCCCTGAATGTTCTCTCTCCATTGTTTTGTGGAGGATTCAGCTCATGTGTCACCGCCTGGCATTTTTGTGTAAACACAAAGCCTGTTTGTTAATGTAAATTCTGATCACACGGCCGCCGTGCTCGTGAAAGCTTTTACAGTCGTTCCTCTGAACTTTTTTTTTTTCTAGATCTCAGATACAGGAAGAAAAATATGTGAGTGATGTGCTTGATTTTGTAAGCAAACACAAGGAAAAGATGAGAAGTGGGCAGCGCGTGGTTAAAATGTTATCTTCAGGGTCAAAGCTGGTCGGGGTTTGAGGGCAAAAACCGAACCGTAGATGGACGGATGCAGAAATTTCCACGTAGAAGAAAAATCCAGAGGCAAAAATGCAACAAATATCAATCTGGTTATTGCAATAAAGAAAGAAATCAAATGCGTGTTTCTCTGTTTTTAAAAATTCAACATATTTTTGGAAAGCAGACAGCTACAGGTACTCGGACGTTCTCCTGAACAACAGACTGGATTGGAGGACCGACCGTTAAAAGTAGATGAACAGACTCTACTTTCTGAGGAAACCCAGGTCTTGTACAATAACTTCAGTATATTTAGTGAAACACTGAAAATTTGACCCTCCTGTTATGAACACACAGGAGTGGCTCAAAATGCCATCTTTGATCCCCCAAACACAATGCAGCTTTAAACTCGCTTCAAATATGAGCAACTATCATTCTCTTTAAAAAAGTGCATTTTAGTTCTATTTTTAAGGCTCATATCACTATGTGGGATAGGTGGCTGTAGGTCTTCTTCGGACCTACTGTGACATGTTAACTGTGACTCCTTCTGTGTCACAATCGTTCATGGACAACAATGCAATGATCGCCTTCTCCTTTGTTTTAATGTCAAACTGCGCAGCCACCTCGCAGCGTGAGCTTTGCCTTTAATGAGAACCGCCCAGCTTGGAGCTAAAGTAGATGGAAAGTTGTGCCTTGCTCAAAGGCAACTAATCAGCGATTGTTTTAACAGGACTGTCATTTCCCCAGCGGGTACTGGGAAACAAACCAGCAACCTTTAAGTCTGCCTGTAAGAAAGAAAAATCAGCTAAACCTTTAATCTTCTTCTTCACCTCCTCCTCCTCTACCTCTTTGCCTGCTGCTGGTGTGGTTAGCCGCCACGCTCCGCTGAGCCGCTCCCGCTTCCCCCAGGAGAAAATTTGTGCATGCATACTGTACATGAACTTTGGATAAATAAATAAACACAGAAAGAGCTGCTAGATAATTGAGCACGAGTGAGAAACAGAAACCGAGAGAGAGAGAGGCAGGCAGGCGAAACCATTTCTCCGGGGATGTCGGCAAAGCGACGGCGAGACAGGTGTGATTAAAACCACAGTGATTTATGGGAAGGTGCGCTGCCCGCTGTCACGCTCGCTGCGTGTATTAACGTTTTTGTTTTGCATAGAAGTCATTTGGAGACATGTGACCCCCACATCCCACCCACATACAAACACACACACACTCTTTCATTTATCTCATTAATGCAAACCCAGCTGGAACTGTAGAGGTTAAATTCACTGTTTCCTCAACATTATAACCTGACTGGCCTTTGACTCTAATCCATGGACCTTAGGTGCAGATACAAGCTGCTGTCATGTGTAGTGTAGTCTATCACCATTCAATCATTTTATGTGCTCATTTCGAATGCCTGTTGCCATTTTTTGATACATTAATAATTAACGGCAAATGCTGGCTTTGAATTTAAGTCGCGTTTATTTCCTTTGTTATCCTCTGTGAAACTCCCCCAGTGTCTGTGGCTACAGTCAGGCGACTAAAACCACAGCAGAAAGACGAGACAACTACAAGATTTATGCACATTTAAGTGCTCCACTAAACATCACCAGCAATTTGTTGTGTGATACTGTTTTTAAATTTGTCGTGCAAGGTTGTTTTTCATGTTTTGGCTGATGTTGGTTTTGCTACATATGCTACCATCTATGTACCATTAATTCTGGAGCTGATAGGAAGGCAACAGTAACTCTTTACAACCAAGATAAGCAGAAGAGCATCCCAACAGCAGCAGAAGGCCACACTGACTGCAACTCTTGTCAGCTAAGAACAGGAAACTAAGGATGACGATGATGTGCCAACAACAAACCTGCAGCAACTGTTTGCTGCTGTCATGTCTGAGGAATGTTTCCAGCACTGTGTTGAATCTGAAGAATAAAAGCAGCTCTAAATGGGGGGGCAACCCAGTACCAGCAGAGTGTGTCTAATATAATAATCAGTGAGTATATAAGTATATCTTAAAATAACTACCGTATATCTTCCAATAGTAGCCCTGGCGTTTACTTAAAAAAATTATTCAGCCGGCCCAGCGTTTAAAAGCGACCGGCTCTTATTCCCTTCTCAGATGGAATAGACATTTTGACTTTCTTCCTTCCTCGATAACATCTGATTACAAAGCATTTTTGACATGAAAAGGTATTTGCCGTGTGATTTACTGCAGGAGGGCGGTAGCCCAGATGGTACGATAAGAATAGTATCGTAGCAAGATTGGCGTTTATGAACCGGCGCTTAAAGGAGACTGGCGTCTATTTGTCGTGATATGTTTTCAAACCTGGCGTTTATTAGAAACGGGCCTTAATAAGAGACAGGCCACTACTAGCAGATATACGGTATCCTAGGTTGAAAACGTCATGCCGTTATGGTAGTAGCTCGCTGACCTACAATCTTACAGGTCCACGTCCCTGTGTGTGGAGCAAATAATAGTTATGAATGAGCTTTCTCGCTCACTTGGATCCTGCTGGTGAATCTTCAGATATTCAGTAAACTTTAATAAATTATTGCTCACTATATTTTCATGCTCAATATGTTGATTATATGTATGTTGTATTGGCTATAATGGTTCAATGGTGTCTATTGTAAATAATTCATCATGCTGGTTATTAGGATTGATCATTTGCCTGTTTACACTGATGCATGTGCACGTGACAGCCATATTGCTATAGATATCACACTAGTGCTATTACTTATTGTGAGCTTTTTCTATTATTTTCTGTTAACTCTTTATTTTCACTATTACTGGTTTGCAATGCTGGCACTAGTTGAATTAACTGGACTCGAATATAAAGGCTTGGACTTGGCAATAACTTTGCAAAATATCAATTAAAAGCTGTAAATGTGAACTACTGGCTTTGGGGAAAAAAAACTGTGGTTAGATGAGAGGCTGGTAACTGCAAAGTAGAAGCCAACAAAGCCGGTGGAAGTACTATATTTAAAGGGCTTGTGTCATAAAAACCAGACAAAAGTGTAATTATTAAGCATATTACTGACAAGCACTAAAGTCGTCTTTACACAAATAATGCTCATGTGATTCTTCCCCATAATGGTTCTTTGGACATTAAGAAATTACCCCTTAATTTAACCGTTAAAATCCCCTCGTGATCATTCCTATGAGTCCCCGGAGACCACTGGTACAGGAGCTTCTTTTTAACGACTGTGGGTTTGGTGTGATTCACCAGTTTCTGTGATATTGATGTCCATCTCTGCGAAAAGCAGCCATGCAAATAATTAAAGTGGAAATACAGTGTATTTTTTGAACAGAAATCAATATAGATGAGAATATTGGTCAATAACCAATGGTGTTCATTCCAAAAGACAGAGTCAGCTCATTGTTCTGGGAAAACTGACTGAAGAGCCATCAGGAGCAAAGCATTTCATTTAAAGCAGTTCCATGAACTGGGCTCTCATCGTCACTTTTTTACCACCAAACAGGTTTCCTGTGAAGATAAAATGTACACTGTTGATGTGTCTAACACTTAAGTCCCATTCGAGCAAGTATCTTATTCCATAAAGGTCAGCAAACATGTCATTTCCTGTGGGAAGGTTATGTGTGCATAATTGTCTTATGTTTATGGTACAATGGATTTTAGTGGGTACTGCAAGGTGTACCTAAGGTACCTTATTTTCTGACACTACATACTACAAAGTGGAACCTAATCCAATATAAACAAATAAGATTTAAAGGGCCCAAATGGCATGTTCACACCAAATGTGAAGCAAAGTTTCACCCCGTGTTACTAACAGATACAAAGATAAAAACTAAAGACAGAAACATCTGCAGGTAGGTATAATAATGTATATGTAGTCACATTAGAAACCCACAAATATTCCCCCACTTTCAGCTAATAGGATGAGGAGGAGCACAACTGGTAAGTGCAACTATTCAGAACTTACTAAGAAGACTTATGATGTTTTTGCTTCCTGTACCTATAAGTGACGTTGAGACACACAGCTCCAGATGAAACCGTATCAATAGGCTTCATTTATATTTCTAGTTGTCTGTGGCATCAAGAGAATACCAGCTAATGGGTTTTGTAGACACGGGGAGAACCAGCCAGGGCAAATTCCAGCAAATTCACCTTTTTTTAATGAATTCATGCAGAACAAAAATCTGGCTTCACATTTGGTGTGAGTGCATCATAGTCAACCCAGTAAACCTGCCCTAATAAATCAGAGCTTTTTGATAAAGTGAGAGAAACTAGCCCATTCTCATTTCTGAGTTACTACCACACTGCCAGACCTGCTGCTGCTGATGTGGATTCTGGGATAAAGTGTCAACGAGCAGGGTTAACAAAAACCACAATCTTTTCCTAACATGACCCCTAACCCTAACCCTACACCTAATCATGTAGGTTTTAGTATTGAAACCTAACAGAGTCCTATACCTACCCAAGTAATTTGGTACCTAACAATTATCAAGTAAATTTTAACTAAACCAAACTACCGTATATCTTCTAATAGTGGCCTGTCTCTTATTGACTCTAATAAACACCAGTTTGAAAACATATCACGACAAATAGACACCAGTCTCCAATAGTAGCTGGGCGTTTCCAATCAGCCGTCATCTACGACCAGCAGCATTTAAGCTGGATGCAGCGACCATTGAAGTGGGATTATTACACTGAACTAGAACTGTCGGCTAGCGAACCTGCTAACTGTGATTTTCTGGTCTTTTACGTCCTCTCCTGGAGAGTCGGGCCGAGAGAAGTTTTGGGGAGCACCACTCGTGCACTGGGCTACCACAGACAAGGAGACATTCGGGAGCAAAGAAGGAGCACAATTGGGAACTGCATTATTTGAGAACTGTTACAATACTTTTTGGAGCATTGTAAGTAAACACACTGTCTTTTCACCTCAGTCTAAAAACCGCGCCTGGGTCCTCTTTCCCTCTAACTTCCGCAATAATTCCGTCTGAGAAGGGAATAAGAGCCAGTCTCCAACAACCGCCGGTGTCTTTTAAACGCCGGGCTGGCCGAATAACTTTTTGAATAAACACCGGGGCTACTGTTGGAAGATATATGGTAAATACTTTTAGTAACTAAACCCAACAGAGTAGTTTTTGGTGACAAAACAATTAGAGTTTAATACCACGTACTTACCCAAGTAAAACTTGACCAAATACTTTTTTCTATTGAAACCTAGCCAAGTACTTTTAGCGGTTAAAACTAACAAAGTATCTAAACTGGTATCTACACTTATTCAGGGTGTTTTATAAGTTTAGGTGAGTTTATTACCTAAGGGCTGAATGGGGACAAAAACTAGGTCTTCTGGCCTTTAATCCTGGTTAAACCACCGCTCTGATCTCCTTATGTGGACATCAAAGTGTTGCTGCTAAAGGAAACATTGCCATATAAAACGCGATAACGCAGTAGGTATCTGACAAAGCTGCATTATACCAAGTTTCAGGATGAGAACGCACTGGAGACACCTACTCCATACTAGCAAAGCAATTTGTAATTGCTGTTGTCAGTACACTGTCTTTATGGCTTGAATATCAAAGAGAAATACCAAGTTTAGATTCAGATCCACTGACGTCTTCTGTTCTTTCACAGTCTGAAACACTCTGTGGACATACAGAGTCTAAAACCACACTGGTGGAAAGAAAGCGGGATATCACAGTGCACACAAACACTATAAAACATACATTTGCAGAGTAAACTATGCATATCACTCTCGCTCACATTACATGTTCCTAAGAAGTGTGCAAACATTCATATTCCATGCTGTGGAAAAGTAGATGCAGACGTGTTATTTGAGCTCTAATTGAAAACGTGTCGAGAGCCACTAATGACAAAAACTCAAGTAAAACCAGGAGCCTGCATGTGTTATGACAATATCTCCATGCTGGTTCAATGATGATAAGGCTCAGGTGGCTCATATTAACCTGGGAAAATAGAGGCGGCATATTTCTTCCCGTTTAAGCGACGGTGCACGCAAGCGATGGCGTTGGCGGTGGAGGGGTGGGCGGCGGGGGGTAATTCAATTCTGGGCCGTCATACCTACCTCTGCAACGGGCTTCATTGAGATTAATTACTCACCGAGACCCCACACACACAGCTCTGAGATAGCAGCCATTTTAGCTTGATGGCGTCCAGGACAGCAACCTCAGCAACCTGAAGAAAAAGCGGGTGGGCAGACAAAAGAGAGAACCGCACGGGCACTGATGCTATCGCCGGCGTTGTTGTGTTACAATTAATTAATTTCAAGGTGATTATACATCACTGAGCACGCTGTGGCATTCCCCGCCCCTTCCTGAAGAAAGAGGGATATAGGCGGGTTGTGGTGGTGGTGGGGTAGATAAGCAAAACAATGCTTGAGGTGATATTCAAATGTTTCCAGGACAGACGAATAATAAAGGGTAATCTAAATATTCATTTAGGAGCATATGTGTGTTTAATACACCTTGTACTGAGGCATAGCGAACAATGGTATTCTGCCCTTAGCTGTGTTTGCAGCTGTGACCTATAAATCCCATATCTGAGCATTTTGCCATGTAGACATAAGCTTTACAGTGCACAGGGAGGGCACATTACAAAGGCAATAAGCAGCGATTTTACAACCCCGTAGCACAAAATACCCACTAAGGAATGAAAAAAAAACGGGATAAAAGACTCTGGAACGAACCCAGTGTTTCACAATTTAAAATTACCTTGTAGCTTATCATTTGAATGTGTTAACATGTATACAGACCAGACTTTTCACTTATAAACTAAACTGCTGAACTGCCTTGCTAAACACATTTTGAGGTAAATGTAACTGCTGATAGGTGAAGAAAAGGAAAGACTATCTGAGTGCTTGATTCACAGGGCTTTGGTACGAGTGTTTCGCGCATTTAACCTGATTTGGCAATACTGATGGCTTTTTTATGTCTTTAAGCGGCTTCTCCTTTGGTTTCCAGCAAAATTTCTATTATTCAACAAACTTAAAATTTAAAGTTTTTCTTTAGACTTTAGAGTTAAGTCTTTAAAAGAACTATCATAGAGGAAATATAAACAAAACTTTAGACCCTCAGTCAGAACTCCCTTGGCATTACATTTTGGTTCAGTTGGTTGCCTACATAAGGTCTTTTGAACTGATTTTCATCAGGTCTGTTCAATGATTCTTTGGGGGGAGAAGAAAAACTCCCTTTTAAAAGGAACAAACCTCGAACGGACCCCTCTGTGAATCGCCACCTTCTTGTGGGGTTTGTGCGGTACAGTGATCCCTGGAACTATCTTGTTAGGAGCAATTTCCCCCCAGGCAGGAACTCCCAAGTCAAACTGATTCGAGTAGAAGAGTAGGAGGAAGAAAAAAAAACCTATGAAGAAGACAATCAAGAGGCCCTCGAAGTGGTCAAAAATGCTTGGATGGAAACATGCAACCGAACCAGGCTTATGAACAGGTAGAGCCATCTGCCAATTTGGATTGGGGTCCTTTATTAAATGCTAAATTTTAACTTCTAACTAAAGTTTTAGTTAGAAGTTAAAATACTGAATTGGTAGCAATTGGAAAGTTGTTGGTTTGTAAACCAGTTGCAACTTCAAAGTAACCGTCTGTAGTGCTCATAGATGCCTGTTTTAAAGACCATATAACAGGCAGAAAGAGTGATGTGACTGTGAACCTTTGTGTTCAGTTTTTTTTTTTTACTTTATTTTCACTTCTTGGTGCACTTCAATATTACTGCAGTTGTAGTTTGTCGGAAGTAAGTAAGTAAAATGTATTTATATAGCACTTTTTAAAGACAAAAAGCTATTACAAAGTGCTTAACGACATTACCCATATGCCTGTCTAAACAGATGTGTTAGACAGTAACTAAACAACAGGCAACTTTGGCAATCTCTTAGCAACCAAAGAAGTCACCAGTGGGTTTTTGGTGCATGGCCATCTTTGCAATGGAATTCACTCAGTGAGAGTCAGCAACTACTACCAACTAGTCAGAGGATACCAAGTGGTTGTATTGTACCTCAATACAAAAACTCCCCTTCTATTTAATACTCCTTTAGTAGTACGCATAAGTTGTTTTACACCAGTGGTTGCTAATTTAAAGGCTTTAAACTATAAACTTTAGTCTTTTCTGCAGCCACGTGTCTAAAACTCTACTTGATCAGCAAATTCAATCAGCAAAGAGGGCTTCAACTATCACCACACACACAAACACATTTAAATGTCTCCACAAATGCACACAACATACCTCTCATATAGATACTGACACCAATGCAGATGTGCACTGTTTTTTCTTCTTCTCTCACATGACCCCCCCCCCCCCCAAAAAAAACAAACAAACCTCTAATCAGAATGAACAGTCACATTTTTCAGTAAATATCTGGACCATGTGAATATTTGGAACAAAACTGGATCCCGTGGCATGCATCTCGCCATGTGTGACTTGAATCTGAGTGAGTCCTTCGCTAGAGACAGTTGTTAGAAATGTTGGCACCCTGAGTCTGTGTTAGCATGCAGGAAAACAAGAGACAACAAAAGGAAAGGAAGCCAAATAGCTGTTTCTACGGGTATTTAGGGAGATCCCTCAATTTGGGAAAACCCTGAAGAAACACACTGCAGCTGATAGTAGAAAAAAATAATTGAAACAATGTATCAGAAACAAAAATACTGCCTTATTCTTTGATCAGAAGGACAAAAGATAGCAAAATCTCACTTTATACAGATTTATGGTGATCACAGACCTAGGCATAGTCTGATCTGAGCAAACGGCTTCTCTCATACAAATACAAATGTGTGGTGATTTAGTATTACTGCAGCCTCAAACTCATGATGTCTTTGATGTGGGTTACACCATTAAAAAGATCTGATATGTGCCTGATTGACGCATATTGTTCCATGATGGTCTTTTTGAGCATAAGCCATAATCATCTGATACGTGCCATATATCCGTAGGCTCTGAGGTGACTTCACCCATACTTAGAAACACATGTTTACTACAATCCATATACGTGCCTACGCAACTAACACAAAAAAAATCCTTTCGTGCCTAAGGTGTCTGCATCTCAAAAGCACAAACAAGTAAACAGTAGCTCATTAAGCTCATTAGTGAAACACAGGAGTCGGTGCACAACAACAACAGTAATGTGGATGTAGTTGTCTTCCCAGCAACACAAAGAGGTCCACCTTGTCAGTCAATAGCCTTTGTGGTGCGTGGGCGTCCAGTTACAGATACCTCCCTGCTCTGGTCCCTCGCTGAAGGGGATCTGTTTCATAGCTAATCGACAATATTGACAAATATCATATGCTACGAGATCCTAAAACCCTGAACTGTGCTTAACTCTTTGTATGATCTGTGTGAAGGGTTCGTTAGTCACATTCATATGGGGTTTTAGGTACATTTATTAGACTTAAAATCACTAGACCAATCACTAGTAATAAATGCCCACTTATCTACTCTCTTCTTAATGTACAAAAAGAAAAATCACCAGAAACTTCAGAACATTTCACAGTTAATGGAAAATAACAGACAAGTGATTTAATTAGCAAACAGAAAGAAGCGTATAAATGATTACATTCGATAAGCAATGATCAAAAAGAAAAAAAAAAGAGAGAGACTGAAATAACTATTGCTATTGCAAATAGCATGGCTGTTAAAAAGTATGCACAAGTAGTTGGAATTTGTTAACCAAGAACAATTAATACGTTAAAAATGAATAGTTATGGATATGGCAAGGACATGAACGCCAAAAGGCGTGGTTTTCAGAAAACATTTAGCCATAAATAAAGCCATAAGTGTTAACGTAGTTAGCTAAAAAAGAGAATAATGTAAAGTCTAATAAAAATAAACTTCAAATTATAGAATTAAAGTATAGCTATTGATACAATTAACAGAATTACATCATGGATTAACAAATTAAACTGACAGATAAACTTAAAATTAAGTAATGAATAAAAAAAATGTAAATTAGCTAACTATTAGCTAAAAGTGTTACTACCTTTAGCGACTGCGAGCCAAAAGAGTGAATAAGAAGTTGAACTTGTTAGCTAATGTTTATTATCATTAACAAACTGTCAACTGAACATAATATCTAACTGTTAAAACAGCCAACTAAAACAAACAAACAACACAAATAAAAAGTTAGTCATTATTAAAAGTATAGTACTCTTTAATAAACTGTTAAAATTTTTAGCTAACATTGCAAATTAATTAAGTAAATTATTAGCTAAAAATAATTATATCCACCATAACACGTAGTAAAAAAATTATTAAAAGGTAAAAACATAAATAAACAGCTAAAAGAAATTAGCAAAATTGATAAACACACACAGTTGTTGACTAAACTGGTTCACCTAGCTAACCATATAACAGACAAATTAGCCTCTAAACATGATATGGAGTAGGAGCTAAACGTAGTGGGCAGTTGGTTAAAGATGTAAACCAGGTTTAGCTAAATGATTCAGTTTGTCATCCATTGAGTGAGAGATTGATTATGAAGGCTTTCTTGAATCCATCTAAAAGGTAAAATGCATATTTTACTACTGGATATGGATATTTATGGAAACTATCCATCCATCCATCCATCCATCCATCCATCTTCTGCCGCTTATCCGGGGCCGGGTCGCGGGGGCAGCAGCCCAAGCAGAGAAGCCCAGACCTCCCTCTCCCCAGCCACCTCCTCCAGCTCATCCGGGGGAACACCAAGGCGTTCCCAGGCCAGCCGAGAGATATAATCTCTCCAACGTGTCCTGGGTCTGCCCCGGGGCCTCCTCCCGGTGGGACATGCCCGGAACACCTCACCCAGGAGGCGCCCAGGAGGCATCCTTATCAGATGCCCGAACCACCTTAACTGGCTCCTTTCGATGCGGAGGAGTAGCGGCTCAACTCTGAGC
>VURO01048825.1:0-15837 GCA_015108175.1 Pelvicachromis taeniatus
GTCATCTACAACCAGCGGCATTTAAGCTGGATGCACGGCAACAGTAGAAGTAGGATTATTACACTGAACTGGAACTGTCGGCTAGCGAACCTGCTAACTGTGATTTTCTGGTCTTACGTCCTCTCCTGGAGAGTCGGGCAGAGAGAAGTTTTGGGGAGCACCACTTGTGCACTGGGCTACCACAGACAAGGAGACACTCGGGAGCAAAGGAGGAGCACAATTGGGAACTGCATTATTTGTGAACTGTTGGAATACGTTTTGGAGCACTGTAAGTAAACGCACTGTCTTTTCACCTCAGTCTAAAAACCGCGCCTGGGTCCTCTTTCCCTCTCACTTCCACGACAATTCCGTCTGAGAAGGGAATAAGAGCCGGTCTCCAACAACCGCCGGTCTCTTTTAAATGCCGGGCCGGCAGGATAATCTTTTGAATAAACGCCCAGGCTACAATTGGAAGATATACGGTATAAATATTAAAGAATCTGAAATACTACGTTTGTGGTGCCGATTTTGCTTTGGACTGAAAAAAAAAAACTAACAATAATTATTCACGTTGAAGCTCTTGGATAAACATTTATCTCAAGAATGTAATCTGAGAGTGAGTGGTTGGGTGGGAATGTGTCCCAGAGCTCCAGCTAACCCCAAACACCAAGCATCAATGTCTGTCGTCTCAGGACATCCTGTCGTCTTCTGCAGAGATCACACAGGAAAGAAATCACACAGTCCTTGCAAACGTGAGATAACCATGTAAAATGTTTTTATGCATGCTTCTGATTTCCTGTTGTGCCCAGAGGAAAAACAGCAGAGAAAACAGTCTTATTTCTGCATTGTTTGTTGTACTTTGTGCACTCACAACAGGCATGACATGCTGTGCCTCTGACTGGTAAAAACCTGTCCTGCAGGCTTACACAGAGTCAGGACAAAAGTGTAGTAGATGACACGCTGACAAAACAAGACAAGCGAAACAGTATTTAACAGAAACACGTCAGCTGAGAAAGAGAAGTTTTGTAAAATGAGTCGAAATGTTTAAACTGTAGATGTCGTCTGGCACGATTGCTCCCATTCTTTGGTTCTCCTGTAAAGCTTTGTTGTTATTTCTGTATATTTTATACCCATCAGAAGCTGAATGACCTGCACTGTTTCCCGTGTGTCTGTTAGGCGTGTGTCTGTTCATCGTGGTGGTGATGTATCTGATGTGGATCCAGGTCCTGGACACTCTGGATCAGTTTACCCTCCAGCAGAAAGCCTCCCGCTGCCCGTCTTTCCATCTCAGCGTCCAGCACGGCCCCTCGTTCTTCCTGGCTCCGGTGGCCGTCTTCTTCTGCCTGCTGGCCGGCCTCCTCTTCGTCCTGGTCGGCCGAAGCATTGAGAGCAAAGCGCTGGACGGCACGGACAAAATCTCTGAGATTTCGACAGATGAGCTGTGAATACAGACAGCTGAGTTTTTCCACATGTCTGGAGTGCAACGCCGTGTTCTTGGCGTGTAGATGAGTTGTAGATCTGGAGCTGATGATGCTTGAGAGGAAAAGTGTTTGTATCTTAGTCACAGAAGGCTCCCAAGGAGTCTGATTTTGATTTGTACCATCGATTGAATGCTGCGATTTTTAAAAAAAAAATTTTGTTGTGTCATGTGTAGCAGCACTGTGAGCTCCCTGCTTAAAGAAATGCATACGTGAAATAAGTGAAGAGTCCCCGGCCAATGATATTGATGATCGTCATGCTTGAGTGCTGCCAGAATGAGGTGGTGTTACCATCTTTTATTTACAGTTTACAGTCCATTCAGACGATAGACTGTAAATAAAAGATGGATGTAACCAATGTGCTATCAAGCATTCGCATGTGGACTTCCCTTTTTGAAAACCTAACGTTATCGTGGAGCCAGAAGTGACCATATCTGGAGTGGTAAGTGATTAGCTTGGTTAGCAAGCTTGCATTCATAAACTGCACATACCATATATCTTCCAATAGTAGCCCCGGCGTTTATTCAAAAAATTATTCGGCCGGCCCGGCATTTAAAAGAGACCGGCGGTTGTTGGAGACCGGCTCTCATTCCCTTCTCAGACGGAATTGTCACGGAAGTGAGAGAGAAAGAGGACCCAGGGGCAGTTTTTAGACTGAGGTGAAAAGGCGTGCGTTTACTTCCAGTGCTCCAAAACGTATTCCAACAGTTCACAAATAATGCAGTTCCCAATTGTGCTCCTCCTTTGCTCCCGAGTGTCTCCTTGTCTGTGGAGAAATAATTGTGTGTTTGTTTTTAATACAGTGGCGTTTGATTGACTAGTCAAATGTTTATGCCATTATATTCTTGTCTTATCTCATTTTGCTTGGAGATTTATATTGTTTTTATTTTAATTTACGTGATCCTATCGCGTGTGCTTGAATTACTTGAGTTACCTCATTGTTGATACATTCTTGATGTGGCAATTTTTCTGGTCACCAAAATAAAACCAATACAGTACGGGCTTAAAATCAATGTAGTTACTCAAATATTTGTTCAGTTTACACAATTTTATAACAACATCTTCAAGACATTTTACTGCAGTCAGTTAGCTACTGTAACTTTACATTTACTGCATTTTGCTATTTGTAAAGGTGAGCTTTTCACCTCTTCTACTCATAGATTTCATTGCATTGACACAACATACAGATAGTAATCGAGCATATGTGTACATAAATGACAAATTCAGATTTCATCTGTTGGCAGTTTAAAGCGACTCACAAGAAAGTAACTTTTTTCCAATTATGTAATTCTTCTAACAAAAGTCTATATCCTCAAAAATCTCAATGTTTTCGTCAGTTATTTAGGAAACAGAAATCAATTCTAGAGTCATTAGGAAAATAACATAATTCAAGCATTTTTCCATTTTGATAATTATGACCTATAGCTAAAAGGATTTAAACAAATGTATTGAAAATTATAAGAATATTCTGTGACTTATAAATACTGTGCATGTCTCGGTTTAGATCAATACATGCAGCATGCGTCATGGAGAAGATGACACTCATCCTCAGAGGGGTAGCTAAGGAAGTCCTTGCTGAAAAGGCTGGCTGTTCGGAAAGGTGACTGTAAGGAAAGGTTTGGTACAAAAATCTGCAAAAGATACAGAGATGTGCTGGCGTTAGAGGAGGTTGGATCACCGAGTGCAAAATCAATGCATCACTTCATGCCTCGGCTGGCTGAAAAGCAGATTTCTGTTTCCAGGAGGACTTTGCACCTGCACAAAGTGTCAAAACTCAACCAGACCACAGCTGCAAAATACAGACACTGCAGGAATTCATGATGAAGGAGCACAAACCAACTACTGAGTGTATAAATCAACAAACAACACTGAGCGAAGGTCTTGAGTCATCCATCAATTCTTTATATTTTCATAGGAAGGTGGGAAAAAGGTGCAGTGATCTATTGAAACACATACAGACATACATGTAAATACAGCATACGAGGCAAAAACACTTTAAAGCTTGACAGTCGATATTGGTGTGACCACCTTTATTCTTCACACAGTCTGAACTCTCTGAGGCAGCGTCCTCATCATGTCTTTAAGTCGTCTTCAGGAATAGTTCTCCAGGCTTCTTGAAGGACATTCAAAGCTCTTCTTTGGATGTTTCTGCCTTTTGTTCTGTTCTCTGTCAACATGATCCCACACTGCTTCTATAATGTTGAGGTCCGAGCTCTGGGGAGGCCGATCCATGACTGACAGTGCTCCACTGTGTGTTTTTATATCCAGTGATATTTTACTTGTTCACTAGTACTTGGTTATTATTTCTAGCAAATATAAACAATCTGGATGACATCAGGATTAGTATGATTTAAGAGTAAAATCAGAGGCAACCAATGGTTGACAGGAAGTCACTCAAACCGTACAGCGACAGGGCCGAAAAAGCTTCCATCAGTGAGGATAAAGTTGGTCACTGCAAATTATTTTCTCATCTATTTAACAGATCCCATTGTGATTAATGCTTCCCCGTTCTCACTCTGCCTTTATTATAATTGATAAATGAATTTTGACAAAAGTTGAAGAGAGGAAGGCCGCCGCAGTGTGCGTGGAAGCAGTGAGTAGATTGAGTGTGACTGTGGCTGCCTGTCACGAGGACATCAGGCTGAAGATCTGAAACACTGGGTCAGAGGGATGGGATAATAATAAATTAGACTGTCATAATCCATTTTCTGAAAGGAGGGCTGCTTTGGCCTGCATGTAAAGACGTCCGACAGCCACTAGAGGGCAGAGTCGGCTCAGGATAGCGTTTGGAAGTGTTGCCTCTCACCTCATTAAAATCACTTTTATCCCCCTAGTAGATTCCTTATGATGATGTCCGACAACATGGCAGTGTAATGCAGAGTCGCAGCGCACAAATCAGATTAGGCCTGCAAAGGGAGGGAAGCAGGAGTGAAATTTGTAAGTGATAATTAAGTCAACTCATTTAATTTTCCCTCACAAACAAAAGAATTATTTTATTTTTTTCCCTCCCTTGAAATTTAGTATTACTAACATTATATCACAAGAGGAGGAGGGGGTGGAGGCCCACAGTCACACCTTTTATAATTGGAAAAGGCAAACAGAAGTGAGACCTCGAGATGATACAGTGACGAAAAGGAGTCTTTCATTATTCGTTCACGTCTCACGCTCCTGCTCTTATCCGTCCCTTCTCTTCTTAATCTCCGCTGTGAACTAGGTGAGCATAATTACACCTGAGCATGTCACTTTCATTTCCCCAGCCGTCACCAAACGTCTCTGTCACCTCGTCGTCGTCGGTGAAGCCCAGGGTTGATCTTTACTTTCTAATAAACGTGAGGAGATCCAGTCATAGCGCTTGGTTTCAGTCTTAGAGATTGTGGCAGATTCATTACTTGATCCAGGAGTGCTGTCGGGAACACGTATGCATTCGCCGCCACTGCCAGGAGTCCTTTACCTGGAGTCGTCACGCTGGGCCTTTGCAGCAGACAGAGCCGTCTGCTTAAAGGAGCTTACCACAAAGAAAAGCTCGCAGAATCCCAGGTGACGCAGAGCGAGGTGGTTGCTTGGGTTCCTGTTTTCACTACTCCCTTTTCAGCTCCACTGTTGGTGATTTTCCCCCTTAACCCACCCCTTTTGTCCTCCCATTCATGTTCCCCTATATTTTTATTAACCTCTGTGGTTTCTATGAAAGGTCTCTCTAAATTCAATGAATACATCAGAAAGATACCTTTATATAGTTGCCTCAGGGCGCTTTATATTGTAAGGTAAAGACACTACAATGATAGAGAGAAAACTCCAGCAATCAAGCAACTTTGATTGCTGGACAACATAGGGGGACATCAAACGAACCCCTATGAGCAAGCACTTGGCGACAGTAGGAAGTAAAAACTCCCCTTTGCTGGGTTGGACCCACTTTTACCCCCAGAGCTGCTTTATTTCTTCATGGCACAGGTTCAACAAGGTGCTGGAAACATTCTCCACAGATTTTGTTCCATGTTAAGACACTAGCATCACACACGTGCTGCAGCTTTGTCTTGTTGTGGAGGCAGAGTACGACGAACTCACTGTCATGTTCATGAAGTCTGAGAGGATTTAAGGAGGTTTCCTGTGCAGCCCCAGTGGCCTAATGGATAAGGCACTGGCCTCCTAAGCCAGGGATTGTGGGTTTGAGTCCCATCTGGGGTGCTTTCCAGCAGAGTGGCGCAGCGGAAGCGTGCTGGGCCCATAACCCAGAGGTCGATGGATCGAAACCATCCTCTGCTATCTCTTTTAGATAGCTGGGTTTCTGTCATTAATGCAAGTTGTCTTGCTTTCTATTACTGCACTGGATCCCTTTTTGCCTTCTTTTGCCTTGCCTTCTCCCTTACTTCTTCCACAAGGTGCTGGAAACATTCCTGAGAGACTTTGGTTCATGTTGACATGATATAATCACACACGTGCTGCAGATGTGTCAGCTGCACATCCACAAAGACAAACTCCTGTTTCACCACATGCAAAAGATGCCCTGTTGGATTGGTTGTGTGTGAAAATCTCAGCAGTTTCCTAAATACTCAGAGCAACAACCATGCCACATCCAGAGTCACTGAAACCTTCTTTCTTCCACATTCTGATGCTCCTGGTTACACGGAAATCCTGGATCAGACTCTGCCTATGCTCGTGTGGTTTCATGAGCATAGGCAGAATCACCACCCAAACAAGCTGAAAGGACGTTTTCTCCATTGAGTATGCTGTCACATTGCATGTTTTTCCAGATTCTTCTTGGCCTTAGTTTTTTTTACAACAATGACCAAAGACATGAAAGCCTCAGTGTTCCTCTAGTGCCACATGTATGTATGCAGCATCTAAGAGGCCCGTAGCATCTTTTGTTCCATAATATATTTCTTATATGAGGGTTTCACCATCTTTTTAAAAACTTACCTGATAATACGTGAATGGTTTCTTTGTAGTTTTTCTGAGGTCCTGATGGACTAAAAATAACAGTATCTGGTTTGTGATGATGCTCGAATACAGTGCCAATGATCAAAAAGGCAGGTTCGGGTTAATGTATGTATATAATGTCACTGAGTCAGGCACCCTCTGCAGTGAAAAGCTGAAATAATGATGTATAGAGTTTTTTTTCTGCTTTCACAACATAAACAAATATAATGAGCATCCTCTAAAAGCAGGACACGGCCTTTTGTCTGATCCCCCGCCTTCCCCAAACCTCCCCCCGTTCGCTCTGCACGTTGGTACACTCTGCTCTACCTCCACATTACCCAGAGGCCAACCCAGGGGGCGCAATTATTCAGGCCTTTGCTCAGCCAAGTAGAAGAAATTAGCCTCGTCTCCCGAACCAAGACCTTCTAACCTGCACCAGGACCTCGGGCTGCCTCTCTGACTAGCACGACCCCATGTGACTTCCCTCTCCAGACTTCGTGTTTTCCATACATATGAGCCCGAGCTGGCCGGAGCCACGCTCGGCTTCCATATGGGCTCTCTTTGCACTGACTGGCGATGGTGGGCTGGGGAGCTGCGGGTTATAAAATCCAACACCCCCACACACCATTGCCGTGCACCGCTCTTGGGAGAGGACGCTGGCGGCCTCGGGCCAACGATGCGCTCTTACAGCAAATCAACATTTAAGTATAAAAAAAAAAAAAGGAGAGCAGCTGGGCTCAAATGTGTCATTCTGCGTGGCCTTAAAGCTCCGATTACAAAAGAAATATTGAACATTTAATTTGCGAATACAACCAGAAGTTGTGTAACCTTTAGCAGACACTTCACATTCAGTCAAATGACTGCAGGCAATGATCTAAATGAGCAATTATGGGAAAGAAGAAAATGGTTTAATAACTGCTGTGATGACAGAATGTGGTGTGCAGGTGTAAGGGCAAAGAAGAAAAGCTTCTACCTCCCTTTTATATTTTTATCTTGATCTTTTCTTTTGAGTGACAGGTGATTGTTTCTTACATCTGTGCTTTCAGTGTCTCAGCTTACCGTTCAGATTCTTTTTTTTTTTTTCATTTTTCTGCCCTCCGTTTCATTTATTCAGGCCAGTCAGTGGTGGATAATGAGGTCTGTGGCCTGGTGCTGTGCTCCCCAAGTCTCTGGGTACAGTAAGGAAATTCTCACAGCTTTGCAGCTTCAATCTTCCAGCAACGTTGGCTGCCTTGGCTAAAAGGTGTCCGCTGCATGAAAGGCTGTACCAGTAAAGGGAGGGGGGGGGACATCTAACATTAAATTGTTTACACACAGTGGATCCATGTGATGTTACCCAGGAACTCTGGGAATCATATCTGTGTTACATTTACTAGATACCTTGAGCAAAGTGGTTTTCTTTTTTGTGTTTCCTGAATTACACCTCACTTTTAGGGCTCACTTTTAGTTTACTCTCTTCATTCATCAGTTGAAATATTTGTAGCTTTTTTTTTTTCTCCATTGGTTTGGTTTGTTTTCACACAGAAAAATCCAAGTGAACTCCAAGCGAACCACTACAAACTATGTGAGAATGTTCAGGCCGCTCATTGGCCAGGTGTGTCTGGGGCGGGAACAACAAACATAAATACAGGAAGAAGGTGCTCTGTGAGGAAAAGTAGGGAAGGACAGGAGCGAGCAGGTTCGGACTGGATTCTGTTAAGGTAATTAACTTTTGTTTAAAAAGATTTCGGGTTCTTTTAGCTTTGACTTACTGTCGTGGTCAAATATTAAGTTTTACCTAGGCTGTATTATGTATTATTATTAGGCTAACTACCAATGGGTAGTTAGCCAAAGCTAACTAAGCCAGCTAGCTAGCTTAGTTCATTCAGTTTAATGAAATGTTAGCATGCAGTGAGAGTTTAAAATTATTAATGGTGTTAGTTGGGTAAATTTAGCTTCGTGTTCAAAAATACTTAACATAACTATACGACCAAAGAACTACAGTTTATATCCGCCTTTGCAAAAGTCCGGTTTGGGTGTCCCACAGAGAATAAAAAGCAGCAGTGATTTTTTTTTTTCTTCTTCTTAAGCCGCGCGCTCTCTCTGCACTGCGCTTGGTGTGTTTGTGTGTGCGGAAGGGCAACTTGGGAGGACCCATACTGGTTTGAGACGAATCTCACAATCGGGCTCGTAACTTTACAGCGCTGTTTTCGAATTCACTTGAGGATAACTTAAGCCTGCAGCTCCAGCACCAGTCAAACTGTCGGCTTACATCCAGTGTTCTCTGCTGCTTACATTTTTTTTTGTCATTGATAAAGCCAGGGGTGTAGGACAGATCTATATTTAATTTACATGATGAATGAGGATTTACTTAAGTCATCAAGTCTTATGACCAAAATTACATTTAACCAACATGAGTTTATTCAAATTTTATTTGCAATTCCAGTTTGTGTAATGTAATTAAAGATAACACAAGGGAATAAAATAATGCATGGAGATGGCTTAAACCAAATACACATTTATGAACGACATCTTTACCTATAGATTTACTTTAATCTTAATTTATGACAGATTATGATTAATCATATAAACTATTGTAAGTTAGAGATGTGAACTTACTTCCAATTATTTATGTTGTAAACTATTAATATAAATCTGGTCACTTTAATCTTGCTGAACTGAGGTAACATTTTTTTCTTATGTATGAACTGGCCTAATCTGAGCTTTGATCATTTGTTGAATGATTTGACAAGCAGTTGGGCACTATTAGTTTTAGTTTGAAAACTTGTTTGGAATAGCCTTGTCATAAATTTTAAGTGAGCAATTTTATAAGACTTAACCATGGAATTAACCCAGGCTCTACTCAGTCTGTCTTTTGCACCGTATCCAGGTGTCTGATTGCATAGACTTTGGATCGATGGCAGGTGGTGTGTTGACTCAGTTTTTCTTTCTGACCCAACCATATATGTTTTTCTGTCCTCAGGGAGAAGTTCTGACAAAAGCTACACCAGAAAATGATGGAGGGTTTGGATTATTGTTCAGGGCACTACCAACTCTCTTCCCATCACCAGTTGCACCACCCAAGAAGATGGGGCATGCAAGTGAAGCACTGATTCATGTCCTTCAGGTCTGGGTTTCTTCATATTTCTTATCAAATTATGCCCCTAAAGCCTTCACTTTAACAATTTATTTGGGATATGGCCTTTTTATTAACAAAAGCAACAATTTGCTTCAGTGAAGAAACATTTTCATACGGGACTTTCTCACTGCCATGACATCGAGCAATGCTAATCACTTCTTCTTCCAAAGGGTGGTTTTAAACAGAACACACAGCTCATGTTGACCTTAGTTTGGCCAGTCTAGTGAAGTTAAATGATAAATGTGGAAAATTACAAACACAATTCTGGCAGTTGTAATTATAAAATATTAAGTTATGGTTAATTTATTCAAAAAAGAAAATAACACAAGATTTCTTTATTGTGGATAATGTGAAATCAGTCACTATTCTGTCATTTAGTTGTTTATCTGTTACTTAATTACTTTGGTGTAGCATCAAAATGAGTGGGTGGGGTGAAAAAGCTGTAAAACGTTCACAGGGCTGTTTGGAGTCTTTGCTGGGCTGATTCTGGCCCCCGGGCCTTAGGTTTCACACCCTGTGCTAGGCTAAACTAAGGTTTGTTCCCATAAAAGTTGAAGTAGAAAAGTGTGTAGACGTACAGTGTAAATGTAAACACTGAGTACAGTTATAGCTCGATGTAACGCAAAGAAGAACTACACATAACCCTCTGTGGGGTCTGTGGATTTTATTTTTCCAAGCTCAGATCTTTGAGTACAACCAGCCGGGTGACAGGTGGATTGAATTTGAGCAGTTAATTCCATCTCATTTCATATATTGGGTGAATATCCTCCTGCAGCCTGTGCACACTGTATTTACCCCCCTTCATCCTCTCCGCCCGTCTTCCCTCAGCTCCCCGCAGTCTGTTTTGCACTCTCCTTATCTCTTCTTTATGACAGGCCTCTTACCTTGTGACTATAGATATCCCTGAGCCTTATCGTGGCGAGGGCCAAATGAGGCACAGGAGGAAATGATGGCTTTTCTTTATCTGTGGCCTCTCCAGGCCGCTTTTTCATCAGGTCAGTGTGTGTACATTTGGAGAGGCAAAATGCTTCTATTGAACTAGCAGCACCCACAGCCGTGCCTCTTGGCTCCAAATAGGCTTTACCCACTTGTCCATGTTTTCTCCCCCTTGTTCCCACTTATTCTGCCTCCCCCCTCTCTTCGCCTCTCCCTCGTTCCCTCACCCTTTTCCCAAAGAAGGCGATCAGCTCCGTGCACTGGAAGAGGGAGCAGAAGACGGCAAGAAAGATTAAATACAAGTTTCTTTCATCCGTGAACGCTTTCATCTCTGGTTTTTAGCAAACAGAGAATTATCAGTACCGCAACTGACGAGGGCAACGGGGCGGGGGCGGAACGAGGGAGGAGCTGGAGACGGAGGAGGTGCAAAGTAAGGTGGTAGCCAACTGGGAATAGGACGGGAATCCACTTGCCGTTCTACCTCTGATTTTGTGGAGCATTAGGTTTATCTAGTGAGTACCGGGGAGCTCCTTTTTGTCTGGACTCACCATTTCTTACTATAGAAAACTCAAGTTACCTCTGAAGACCATCAGGAACATCCACTCACCCCTCCAAGTCTCAATCCGACTCATAGATTAGGTGTAAAAAAACACACAAAATGAGACATTAAGAGGTAGACTCAGCAGACCTAAGGAGTCAAAAAACAGTCTCTCATTTAAGACCAATGCTAATCCATCCTTCCAAAAATGTCACCAAAACTAAACAGATGATTTTTTTTTTCTCCCCCCTCTATTCTCTGATACTTGGCATGCTGTCTAATCTCCACTGTTCGGAGTGTTTTTTCATTAAATTTGTGTCAGGACTAATTTCGAGGGGAATGAATACAGATGTCAGGATGCCATCGAATCCCATCGCGGGGCCTTTAATGAGATAACAGGCTTTAGTCAAAGAATTAGCGCTATTGAAAAAAAGAATGAGATTAGTTCAATGGGATGTGGATGCAGAGTAGAACGGGGTGAGGAGGAGAGGGGAGACCAGAGTCATATCAGACCTGCCCTGCCAAATCACAAATCTATTTCCGACACTGGTATTAATTATCAAACTAAAGCTGCTGTTGCATATTGATTCATCGGGGTGCGCACTTGTATTATCTCCTATTAAGCAGGAAAAAAGGGGAGATTATATGAAGCCTTCGGGGGCGTTTTATGGATCCTGTGAGACGGTTAAACCGTGTCACGGACAAGACGAGCTCCCTGAGTTTGCGAGCGTGTGTGTGTGTGTGTTTCCTGTTGTTGCCGCTTATGTGGGCTCGAATGCAGTCTTAAGCTTTAAATTTGATTATTTTTGGTGAACATTTTTCAATTAGCCGCACAATCCCTGAATATATTTCTGTGTGCAGACACATCCGTGCACAAGTGCAGTCAGCGACTTGACAAAACTGGGGAAAACAATGAGTCCGGCAAATGCTGTTTGTGAATCACATGACCTTGGATGCTAACCGTGAGATCAAGGTCAAATGGTTAGCCAACCGAGGTACTCATGTCCCCCAAGACCTAGTATGGTTTTGTTACACTTAAAGAAAAATTGTGGGTATCATAAAGTTTTTATTGATTTTCGCATTTGGTGTGACTTTGATTCAATTTTCACCAAAACTCAAATCAGCTCGAGCTGTGTTTGGTATCTACAGTCACACAATTTGAAACTGATATCTTTAAAACCGTGGACCAGTACTGGATTGCTAACAAACAGATGATCGCATACTCCCTTCAGAGGAAGAACAAACTCTTGCAAAACCATTTGACACAATCATTGCAATCAAGCGATTTCTGCAACTCACACTGTGAGCAAACTGCTCCAGCTGTCTGAAGTTTGAAAGGTGCCTTCTTCAGACTGCACGTGTTACAGAAGTCTCAGGCTACGTTTCACAGGGGTAACCATGTTTGAAAGCTAAGCAAGTCTCTTGGTTGGTTTGACTGCAGCTTAAGACTTCTCAAACAAAGAGTTTGACTTTCCACTCCAATGGGAATGGTAATTTGCAGGTGAAGGCCAAACACAGATTGAGATCAGACCTTCCAACAGCTTTCATGTCAGAACTCCATTATGCATGACCTGTGTGGTAATTTGTTTGTATAACACCTGAAGCATTTAATGGCACCCCGAGTGGGGCCGTGTCTATATTATATCTCGCCCCGGGCAATACTAAAGGCTCCCTGTGTGTAAATGAGTTGTATTAAAGACATGCTTACTATATAAAGAAATGACAGGGACCTCACTTTTAGACACGGTAATTGTAGTTTTGCCCGTAACCTCTGGGATTTGGATGAATGAATGTCGTTAACGGTTGAATCTGGAAACTCGTTAAAAGGAAAGGGATTGCATTTGACTGCAATGGGCAGTGACTCGAGCTCTGTGCAATATCAACACAACAGTAGTCATTTATTTCTTGCCAAAAGACAACTGAAGAGTGCATAAGGTGCGAATAAAACCCGGCTAACGCCTCATCTATGGTGGAACGATGAATCTATCCATACTGACCATAGCTTTCCCCAAGAGAGGAGGGATTTGTTTCGCACCTCATATCAAATAAGGATTTCTGGAAACACAATCTGACGTACAGTATGCTCAGCATGCAAAAGCCCTGTTTGAGATGATCAGAGGAGGTATATAACATAGTCACTGTGACCAGCGTGGGTGGTATCCAAAGTATTGAGGCACACTTCACAAATAATGAGACCTCCAACAGTGTGACACCCATTTCACACATGGATGGCATCTGTGATTGGGAAACATATGTTTGTATTGATGTATAATTACGAGCATTGAGTTCCTCTACTTCCTCTAAGTTGTTGGAAATGACTCCGTGGTGTGTATGATTGAGTGTGTGTGATAGAAAGACAAAGAGAGCGAGGGGAAGAAAGTGTGATGGAGAAAGAGCATCAACACCCTGCTGACTGCACTCAATCACTTTCTTAATTATACAGCGCGAACGCAAGTCGCTGTCTGTCCGGAACCAAAATCACGACATATCATCTTCTGTATCACCTCCTCACTTTCCACCATCTACTGTTCAGGTGTTACGCAGGTAGCAACGCCGGAAAAGTATAGTGATTACACAAGAGGCTTGAAGACTGACGTTTGCCTCGCCGTCGCGATTGGTTGCGCGGGACTTGGGGATTCTCTTTGTCCCTCTCGTGCCCGGAGAAGAAGGTGCAGGAGAAACAAAAATAAAGAGGTGCAGAGGAGGAAACCTGAAGGATTAACAAATTCAAGGCAGAAGGAATGAGGAGAGAGGCAGAGAGATCGGAAAGGGGGAAGGGAGGTGGCAGTTAGAAAGGGAGGGGTTGGATCGGTGGGAGCGGGGCGCAGCGTAGAGGACGACGAAATGAGACCAAATTTTCTTTGGCAATCTCCGTGTTCCTGCTGCAGGTGCTGGGGCCATTTCACTAAAGCAGGGCCAGACGCGAATGTCATTAGTTCCTGAGCCCCAGGTGAATTTGCCACAGTTCCACATGATTAACCCAGATAATTGTGTGTTGATAGCGAGCATGGTCGATGGAATACAATTTTCGGGCCCAGATTCCTAAACAAACAGCTCAGCAGCAGCAGCAGCCACCACGGTGAGCCAGGGAGACGGGATAACGGCAGAATACCGTCACGTACCCAGGTTTACAAAGAGACGGGGGTGAGGAGGGGTGGTGGTGGAAGGTTTTTGAGGTGGTATGTGGGAGTCGGGGGTAAGACAGATTAAAGAAAATGTTAAATTTGTTGTTATCTGATGTGAAACTTTGAAGTCACAAATGAAGTCACTAAAAATGTTTATGTGGACTTTTAATAGGATGGTTCTAAAACCTATGATATAAAAACAAGGGGTTTCTTCCAAACAACTGCTACTTTCATAAAAATAGTTTTAAACCAATTTTAGCTTTTAATGTAATTTAATTGATTCAGATATAAAATAAAATGTTGCTCATCAAATAATAAGGTACGATTAAAGAAAACACCCCTAGACTTCTGTTAAGTAACAAAGACTCAAAGCCTTTAGTCAAAACAGTGCAGAGAAAGCCACAATTAGTGTCACATAATTGCAGATAACTTTAATTCTCAGAAAGGAACACTCTTTAAAAGTGCAGTCGATATTTTTCACATTATTCAATAGAAAAAAACTATACTGTACTTAAAATATACAGAAAATAGTATGTAATTATACTTTTCAACACATAGTAAGTAAAACAATTAACAATACATAAAAGTAATTACTTATTTTTAGTAGATTAGACATGCCCTGGACAGCTGACAAGAGCTGGCTAAACAACAACTGATGGTTATATGCTAGCATTATGTTAGAGCTAATGTTAGAGGTCCTAAAAAATAAAATAAATCACACTTTTTCCCTCTGCCAAACAATTTGATTACATTCTCTGATTCTATACCAGTTTATCTGCTAAAAGTATCAGTGATAATGTTATGTCCACTTCAAAGAAGGTTTGAGTAATGGCAGCTAACAGCGAGCAACAGAGGCTAACAGCAGCTAACAATGGCAAAAACGACAACGCTTAGCGACAGGAAAGTTTGTTTGCATGAAATCTACACTTTATGTTGTTAGTTGGTGCATGTCATTATTGAGAAAAAGATGACATGTATGACTTTTGCTATACTGTGAAAATAGTATTAATAGTCATAGCAGATTAACTTTTTTAAACAGTCACTTATTTAATTAATTTTTATTAATGCGCCACAGAATTATTTACTAAAAGTGAGTTTGTTTGATACATAGTTGTAATTTTCGATCTACTTTATTAACCCTTTACTCACTCTCCCAGAGCTCAACATCTTTACCTCAGTTTGTCTCACGGTATTCTCATTGCTGATTGGCTCCTGGGTTTCTTTGGACCTTAACTGAACTCACCTGAAACACATTACATAAGAACTGCAGCTAAGGCGAGTTTCTTTTGTTCTCCTGAGTTTATTAAACCATTTATTTCTAAGTTAATGACTTGTTTTCTCTTTCACAGAATAGCAGTCCATGTGTGTCTTCCTTTATTAAGTTAAGCTACTGTTGATGATTTAAAGGAAAATAAACCCACTTTATAATCACTGATGGCTGTTTTCTTTGCATTCTGGCTGAATGCTCATCAAGAATTAACTCTGAAGGTGTTAAACTGTGACTGTACTTTGTTTCTAAACCACGATAATTCACTGGGTAAATACCCACTTGTAGCAGATTTGTAAATGCTTTAACTGATCAAAAACTAGGTTTACAACTAGGTTTCCAGTACAGATTAGGCAGCGACATGTGTAATTAAACTTTACACTAAAAGAAAAACATGTCTGAGACCAGTTTTATAGTAATGTTGTGGGCCACATAATCAAAACCATACAGTGGCTTTTAGCTCAGTGTAACTTAGCATATAT